>VZTL01026855.1:22417-33126 GCA_013400535.1 Scopus umbretta
CCGCCTTGGTGCCTCAAAAAATGGGACTAAAGGATTTTTTTTTTTTTCCCTTTAAGCACATTTTTGGCATTCATTGCTGAAAAACTTCAAAATATCAGAGCGCACCCTCAGTGATTAAATACTAGATGAACAAAAACTTTTACCTCTTTCTGAGGGCTTAGTTCCATGACGTTGAGAGTGTCTAACACGTTAGTCAAATCTATGAATAATGAAGACACTCGAGAAAGATCAAGCTGCATTACCACAATGCAGAGAATCAGCACATATTTATGCCTTGTCAGCGTGCGAAGCTAGCAGCGTACAGCCATCGTTCCCCGTAATTGAAAATACGCCTGCTTCATGGGATGGTTTGTTTGGGAGTTTGCTCTTCTGCTGATGGGGCTGATTTTTCTCTGGCTTTGTTTAGTGCTTCACAGACCACTTTGGAAACCCCAACTCCAGCCAATGACTCCACCAAGCAACATGAGCCCACTTCACTGAGCGAGCTATCCCAGGCTTCAGCTGTCAGCTCAGCTTGCTTTTGAAAGAAGCTTATTCAGTGCCATTGCAGGCATCAGACAGCAAAACTCAAGTTTTTGCATTTCACACTTTATTTCTTGTCTGGGGGAGGCGGGATGAGAAGCGTGGTTTTACCAGCAAGCAGCTGCAAAGCAGCAGTGGTTGGCTGCTGTCTCCTGCATCTTATTTTTAATCATAACAGCATCATGAAAAACACTCCTTAACTACCAACCCGCAAGCCCACTTTCTAACCCCATGCAAGAGCCGGCAGTGAGCTGGAAAGGTTGCAGAGATTTGGTTTCCTCATCACGTCAGTATACATTTCAAAGGCTTTGTTATCAAAATATTATTTACTGAGCCTGATTCTTTTATCAGTCACAAAGTCACTGAATTCAATGCAGTTGCCTCTGTGAAAGAGGAATTCAGCCCATTGTCTTCACTAAAACAATGTTTAGTTTGTTTACAACAGAGTACTCCAAGAGAGAATGCCCAAAGGTAATTCTGAAACCCGACATAAAATAGAAAGACAAACCAGCTTTGCACTTCAAAAGGAGACTTTGTTCTGTAGTGCAGGATCTGTCATACATATTGCATCAGCAGCCAGACTACTGGCACTTAAAATTAATAGGATGGAAGTTATCAAAGCCAACATGTCAAAGTAGCGGGTACCAAAGCAGGAATCCCGCAGCACCCTGAGCAACTGGATCACATGGCACCACCTTACCGTGCTAGGGAAGGAGATCATGGAAGAATACATAAACTCTGCCCAAAACCTCAGGGTTTTTTTGTGTCTTTCAAACTCCTGATCTGCTTTTAATTATAAAAGGCAGTGGAAGGTACGATACGCTGCCATGAAGACAGAAAAAGGGGGAATACAGAAAGCTATCTTCGCTACCAATACATTATTAAATTCTTTTCTTTGACATTCTGACAGTAATTGCACTGAATGGGATTGAATTTTGTTAAAATTACTTTAAAAGGGTTGTTGAGAATATCCTGTGGGATGCAGTGGCAAGCACCAAGGCTTTCACTTCATTTTCTCTGTTGTCCTTACACCCCCAAGGGGCTTATTGTTCATCCTGCTTTTTGACAGCATGAAGGCCTATGTAAACAGCCTCCGAAAAGAGAAAGCTTCACCAGATACTGCCGTTTGGATTTGTTTTCCTCTGTCAGAGGGAAAGATAAATATTCCTACCTGATTCACAGCTGAGCTTGTTGCAAGTATATTTTTAGCAACCAATCAGCTCTTCTGATAGAAGGAATGAAACACAAATGATTACATGAAATTATATTTAGAATAGCGGCTTTCTTTTTTCAGCAAGCGGACAAGGAGTTCTGAACCCTAGACACCCCTCACCAAAGATGTAGCTCCTGCACTCAGGAACTTGCGGTCTTCATCCATTGTAGGAAATGAAATGTTTATAGTTTTAAATACATCTATACAGTCAAACATGAGTATTTTTTAACTTCTCTAAATAAAATGAGGTCTCTTGAAGTTTTTTAATCTTAGGCTGTTTGCACATCAGTGCCTCTTAAGAGAGGCATTTCCATTGAGTTCTGGGTCCCAGCTCTTGTCCAGAGTGCTCTTCTGCCATGCCAAGTCTTGACTGTAAGTCATGAAGCTTACCGAATAATATTCATCAGATAACGTAATCAGATTTCATGCAACTTATTTCATCTGGCTTTTTTTCATCCTGAGTTATAGAGCAGGACAAGTAATCTATATTATTCCCTGAATAACGCAGACAAAAACACTGGTGACTTTTGTAATAAAATAGTCAGTGAACACTTTTCAATATCCTGCCCCATTCAACGCGACTGATGAAAGCATTTGGAGAGAGACAAACAGCAGACCGCTTTCTGGCCTAGGATGCTGTGTTCTGTTTCACACACAGTGAATGCAAACACCCACAGATCACTAGGTAAATGAAAGTGCTGTTATTTTTACCTGTTTTAAAAATAACAACAATAACAACAACAGCGACAGAACATTGCCATTTCATCCAGGGTAAGAACGAATCAGACTTCTGCACTATTTTTTCCCCCCTCTTCAGTTCCCGATTGAGTAGTCTGTTTTTACAGTTGCCACGGTCAAAAGCCCGAGATGCTGAAGGACAACTCCTGGGGTAACGACTATTCTCTCTCCCTCTCTTGCTCGCAGAGAGCCAGGAGAATTAACCTGGATCACGCCATCAATGCTTTTCCTGCATCTCTATGCTGCTCTATGTACTTGTTTGCAGAATAAGTCAAGACATTGAATGGTTAAGCTAGAGAAAATACTTGCAGATATACTGCCTGTGATTCTGTCAAATTTTATCAGTTTAAGCAGAATTGGACGTGCTCGTTATCTGGATGGAAGAGTCCCAAGGACGAGCTCTGTGCTGTGCTGTGATTTGAGAAATGGAGTGGATGGAGTACGCTGCCTTTGGGGTAAGGATTAATCCAACACCACAGGGCTGGATGGAGAGAACTCAGCTGCCAGTCGCAGCAAAGCATATCAGTATTTCCAGGGCTGCTTCCTCCCTCCGCTCACAAAGGTCCCTCATGCTTCAGACTCTGTGAGCTGCACTGATGATCACAGAGACAGCAGAGAGAAAGAGGGGATGAGGGACAAAACCGCTGCAAGCATGCAGCCTCCGTACGGGAACTCGTGCTCATGTTCTCTGTGGATCCCAAAGCCTTGCCTTCTTCCCACCACGGTAGCCTGTCATTTGTAGCTTGTACCTAGCGAATGAGCTATTTTGGTACAAAATGTGGATTTGAATCCTCTCGGAAAGAGAAGGGAATCAAAGCCAAACCTAACAACCCCCCATAAGCCCTTCAGCCACTATGCAGAGGGTAAATATTTCAGGGAGAGGAACTGCTGCTGAACTCAATACTGCTGTTAAAACCTAAATGCGTTCATCTTGTTCCTGCCAGGTTTTCCTCTGCTCATCTCAGAAACTTTGACCTTTTTCATTCCTCTCTCTTTGTACATACCGGATATCAATCGATCCTTTAAAGCAATAAGTAGACTTCTTCCTTTCCCATGCCCCAAACGGTGGGGTTAATAATTTAAAGAGGTCAGCAGTTTAGCTGCTGATAGACAACCTGCAGAATAGACCTGGAGGCTGCTCAAATATTTATATTACAGTGGTACCAGAAATCTAGCTCGAGATAAGACCTCAGTACACCTGAGGCACGTAGCACCTATCCCTGATGGATGACAGGGAACACACAGAGAGGTTCAAGTCAAAAAAAAGCAGTTTTCGGAGTGTGTGGAGTTCCACCAAGCCAGATGCATCCAACAGTGTTGCACAGCGGAAGGCAGCTCAGCACACTGCTGGGCACAGCTGGAAGAGCTGCCTGTGGACTGCCTTCAGGCAGTTTGCCAGCTGCCTGCACAGCAGCCCCACGGACAGGTGTGTACAACAGCTCTCCATCAAATAGTCATACAGAGTCAGTGCAGCCAAGGAAATTAAGACCCAGATCCTCAAAAGTATTCAGGTATCTAGCTCCTACTACATTCCTGCCTAACCTAAGAGGATGAGGCCGACACAACTTGCTCAGCATCATATGGGAAGTATGTGGGAGTTCAGACATAACATCAGTTGGCCCAAATTTAGAAAGCGGAGCCTCCTTCTTAGACAATACCCTACAAATACACCTAAGAAAAGAAAAGGAGACATACTGGCTCAGACCAAAGGTCCACCCAGCCCACCGTCCTCCTGTCTCCATAGTAGCCAAGAACACATAAGCAGAGAAAGGAACAGGGACAGGCAATCACGTGTGATATCTCCACCTGTACTCTCCTAGCTTCTACCACTTGCTGCTCAGGAACTTCAGGCAGAAGTAGTTACTCCTTATTCGGTAACTCTCTGCAGACTTCTCTCTGATGAACTTGTCTTGTTTCCCCTTGAGCCCAAGTCAACTTTTAACTCCACAGCATCCTCCTCCTGCAAGGAGATCGACATCCTGCTTACACACCGACTGAACAGAGGTCCTAAAGAAAGTAAGTGATGTATCACAACAGCTCTGGATCTCTCCTGAGAAGACACTGTGAGATGAACTGAACAGTAGCATACTCTGCATTGTACTTCACAGCACTGAAACTTGTGAGGTCCTGTTGCGGCAATACAACCAGCAGAAAGAGCAGAGAAGCAGAAGCAAGGGACTTCTGTGGTCCCATTCAGGCTTCATCCCAGCTGTGTCACCATGAGGCTTTGGGCAAATCAGTTCATCTCCCCATGCTGCTGTATTTCCACCAGTAAAACAACAGACACAACCACCTCCTCAAAGAAATAGTGAAATGATTCATTAATGTTGGTACAGTGCTTTGAAGAGGTAAAATAGGGCTGCTTGCAGGAAAAGGGCCCTACTTTCGCAAAGCACAGGCTTATCTTTAAGGATATGGAGTCAGCACAGCTCCCGTGTGCTCACCTGAAGTTACACACTTACTTAAGTGCTTTCTGCAGATACCTTCTAATGTCCACAATATGAGCAGCTAAACAATATCATGAAGATTAGCCAAAAAAGCTGTCAGGGATATATTTTTATAAAGAACACTCCTTTTTAATCAAATAAATGCTGAAATACCACTAGAGGCTCCAAGATAAATTTTAAGCAGAGAGGGTTTTTAAGATTACCTGTGAACTACTCCTGCCCGGTGAAGATGTTCCACAGCCAGGATAAGCTGACGGATATATTTGCGTGCTTCATGCTCCTCAAGTCTTTTTTTCTCATAGATCTTGTGCATCAAGTTGCCACCAGGGCACAGCTCCATGACAAGGTAGTAGCTGTTTTCAGTTTCCAATATATCCAGCAGCTGAGCAATATTTGGGTGGCGGATCATTTGCTGGATCTGCCCTTCCCGTCGCAGATTCTTGGTGACATAGGTGTCCTTTTTGGCTCTTTTCTTGTCAATTACTTTCACTGCCACCTAATGAAAAAACAGGGGAGAGGGGATTGTTAGCAGTCACAGCAATGATTTATTGCTTTAACCTTGTATAAACAGGCTCAAAAAAAATTTTTTTAAAATAAAATAAAATCAAAGGATGTCAGTCTCAAATGATACACCCTGGTTTCAGGCACAACTGCCCAGGCCAGAGAAACAGCTGCTTTTCCAACTCCACGTCCTCCACTGACAATTTCTTTCTTTATCCCCTTGTATGATGACAGATAAAAGTTATTGCAAGGAAATAGATAACAAAGGGGAGGAGATGATCTTATTAACCATACCCAAATATTTAGCACACTTAATGGTGAACAATTATTTAATTTACTTTCTCAGAAATCTTCAGGCTGGCATTTACAAGTTTTAAGTGTCATTTTTGGCTGTTGACATACAACTTGAGTTGATATGATAAGTTTCTCAAACTATAGCCAAATGTTAGTTTTGCACTATGAAAAATAATAAAAAAAAAAAAAAAAAGAAAACCAAAATGTTTTGGTATCACTCTCCTGGCACATTTCTTTTCCCTCTTTTAAAACAGGCAGGAAAGACAATCTCCTTGCTACTTCTAGAATTGAGCAACTCTGCAAAATCCATGAAGGCAAAACTTTTTTTTTAATGCAAGTTCTCAGTTGGCACACCTGCTCAGAGCTGTCCAAGTCAACTGGAGCCCATCATGAAAGTACGTAATAAAACTAAGGAGACTCTGCACCACAGTCTACAACACAGCACATGTTAGTGCCTATCCAAGCGCTTTCCTTCTCATTGCTGGTACAGAACACCACATGAGAACAAAAGGATGGGACCAGCTAGGGTATCACCCTTTTCTATGCTTAAAGAAGCTGTTTCCTTTTATTGTTTTAATGGATTCACTAAATAGTCGCAATAAAAGTATCTGCCTTTTTCTGCCTCACATTTATAGACATTTATTTATTTATTGAGGCTCCTAATTTAGACTGGGTGCTGCAGACTTCCAGATCATCTGCGCCAGACAAAGATTTAACAGCTTGTGCCAGCTGAGCAACAAAAGGCACCGCAAAATCCTCCTCCCGGCTCCTCCTTTCCTCAGAGCTCTGCAACAAAGGAAGCCCTTCACCCCATGCACCCAGCCCCACAGCTCGCCCATCATTACCCGAGTGACGGCCGCTTGTTTGTCAGGATGAGGGTGGGGGGAAACATGGTGCTTGGTATTCCTGCGCAACACCGAATTTCACATGATGTGAAAGAGTCTTGTTTGAATGGGTACAGGTCCAACAAAATGCACAGAAAGTGACACGATCCCTCTGCCCCCCAGATGGAGGCACAAAGATGCTGCGCCCGCATCTTTGCTGTCTGCCTTGAATTGGCCTTGGAGGATCTCCCACATTACCGTACTCCTACAATGAGAAGGAGTAACAAATGTGGGGAAAACCTCAGACTTTTATTTACCCTAGCCTTAATGCCCAGACAACAGCACAAGCCCAGGACGCTTCTCTCCATCTCTCCAGCTCATACAACATCCTTCCTCACGGCCAACAAACTTACTTGCAGCAAACTCACTTTCAACTACAGCCAACGACAGCGTTACAATCTACAGCACTGTGGGCTGGTGGGCTTGGGCAACAGGGAGACAAACTTATTCAAAGCATACCTGGCTGCCTTCCTAGCTTGAGAAAGTGCCAAGCACACATCAAGCACATGACAGCTCCCAGCCTGACTAGCCTTATCTTTATTTTTTTTCTGCAAGCAAAGGAAAGGTTAAATTAGCGAACATTTTGGTTTTCCTTTAGAGAACAAAAGCCACAAAAAACATGGTCTGGAAATACGACAACAAAAATAGATCCAGACCCTTTGACACAAACGCCTTGAATCAAAGTCAAGTTTTATCAGCAGAGGAATTGAAGAATAAAACTACAGGAGTTGGTGCTATGTAGTCTCTCTTAAGAGCCAGAAGTCAGGATTGCTGAGCACGTTATTAGCTGGATGCAGTTCTGCTGCTAAAAGATTATTCTGATGAAATACCCTTGATAAAGAGGTAAGTCTGAATGCCACGCATGAGACAGCTGCCTGGGTGAAGCCCAGAGCAGCAACGGGTCCATGAATGCCTGGAAGCTACATTCCTGACTAGACGCATTAAAGAAAGATCATTTAGTTGTAAGATAAAACAACATGCAAATCACAGCTTAACTTTACAATTTTTGAAAGCCTCAGGTGATTCACCAAGGAAACAGTCTTAAATTAGTATGTTCTTCCATCTAATGAGGTAGGACCAAGAATACAGAGGCTTGCATGGATTATTTAGACAGCAAACCACAGAAGTTATTCTGGTGAGGACAAACCAATTCAGGGGTTACAGAAACATGAGATGCCAGTTTGTTTGCTGGCAACACAACACAAAAATATCTGCAAAAGTTTTGGTTTTTTTAAAAAGCTGGTATCTTCCACAGCTGCAGGATACAAACCATGGAATATTAACAGTATGGAACAGTAATCTGTTATCCATATTGGTAAGTCATCTCCAATTCATTGACCAAAAAAAAAAAAGCACATTACTAAATGCAGGCACATCTGCTGCCCAAGCTGAGCACGGCTGTGGGGAGCAGGGGCAACCACCTGAACCCAAGAAACAGAGCCAACTATGTGAATACTTGATGACTTTTTCACTACCGCAAACAATTAGCTTTCTGTGCCTTAAGGCACGGAACAAGGACACATTTTCTCATCAGTTTTGACAGATACTTGGTCAGGCACCCTACCTATCCCAGCAGACAAGCAAAGCCGCTGTCAGCTGCACCCTTGACTCCAAGCTACCTTTCCCCCTTCAATGCCCCTTGGATCGGGTCCGAGAGATCCACCAGCACAGCTGACGGAGCTGGCAAAGGAGGACACAACACTTTTGTTTCGGCAACAGCTTTGCATAGGAGAAAGAGGAGAGTAGAACACTGGTTGAGACTATGGGAGACTTGCATCTCCTACTCCAGGCAGGAAACTAGCTTCAGTGCAATACTGTTTGCTCCTGGGACAGACGTGGGGGACCTTGCCTCCTCGCATACGTCCCTGCTGCAGCACAAGGCACCCTGGAAACATCACAGACAGATGCTCCCTTCTCCACCTCTATTCAAAAGCCAGGGCCTTTAAAGAAACCTCTATATATCTATAGAAAAAAAACTGTAGTGGACCTGAGCACACAAGCAGCCTATCAACTTTCATATGAATACTCTCCATAATAGCTTCAAGCTTTTGTTCCTGTTCCTCATTGTTCCTCCCAGGTCTTCTTCCTTACTACTCCTTTCACTTATTCTTCTGGCCCCCTAGTCAATGCCTTACCCCTTGCACTGCGCTTTTTGCCTTTGCTTTCTTGTAGGATCACTTTGCTTTCCTAAGCGAAATGCATCCCATGGTACAAGGGTTGTGCAAAGGGGCCAGCACTGTCAGGCAGAGTACTGGTGCGTTTTTTTCACTTGTTCAGGTTTCTTGTATTTTCCCCCAATTTACAATTTATTCTGAAGCATATCGAGGAAATCTAGGGATCAAACTCTGTACTCTGTTACTCCAGGGTTGACTTAGTTAAATATCCCCAATTTTGAGTTCATCCAGAGTTAGACTGAGGTAAGTGAAGACCGAATGTGCCCTGATGCATTTAATATACGCAGCCTCCTGCACAGTGTATATGTGTGTGCATACACCTGAAAATTTCATTCATGCAGAAGAAAAAAGCATTCAGTAGAGAAAATACTGTAGATGTTAGATACTCGTAAAATAAACACATTTGAGCTTTCATAACCTACTCAAGACATGCCAATTATTCAGTTTTGCTCTCCCAATTATTCAGTTTTGCTCTCCCAAGTTTCAAGTAGGGGCTCTTTGTCTCTGCATCATGTCTATCTCCTGACTCAAAATTCTTGGCCAATATTGGCACAGAAATAAAAAATAAATGATAAAGCAAGTAATTACTCTGAATATGGAGCATCAGTGGCTCTTGACATTCAACACTTTGATTTGGCTAAACCTTTGCTATGTAAATAAATAAATGGTTTAGGTTATTCTATGTTATGAGGTACAAGGATGAGTAATGGGCCATATTTTTGGTTCCCGAGTCCTAGAATTACACTGTTGGAATGAATTACTTTCTTGAAGTTTATGGTGTGACACATCATATGAGCAATTGCTGCTTGTCTCGATCATCACACTAAAATAGTTCAGGTTGGTCTAAAGCATACTGGAGTGGAGGTGAGGGGGAAGTGCAAGCACCGCTCTTCTCCACAGATCATTGCAGGAGATGGTGACATTGCTTACAGAAATAAGCAGCTAAAACACTATCAGCAAATACAGGCACGTGTCATCACCCAAACAAAGGCACACGTTTCACACACGCAGGCGGAGAATTTTTGCCAGCTAGTGTTTTAGGTGGGTTTGTGAATCTGCCGGAGAGAGGCGGGGGGAGCGTGTGTGGAGCTGACTGGCACCAAACTGCACAAAAACAGTCACAGCAAGGCCCTGAGATAAAGCAAGAAGAGATAGTTTAAAGGACCAAATGTTGCTGGGAGAAGTCTCCGAGCCAGGGCTTCAGTTGCTAGATCACTGCTGCACTGCATCCAGAGAAAACACACTGTGTATCCTCTTTGTAAACAGTCATGTCTCGACATATGAAATTGCAACAACGCATGGAAGGTGGCTCACACGCATCCTAAGCATGCCCCAGCGTAGCATCTGTATGTCCACGCAAAAAGGCACATTTCACGTCGGGCCGCTCCCCAGACCTGCGCCCCGACAGCGCGCCGAGCCCACAGAGCTGGTGACGGGTCTGCTGCGCCAAGCAGGAGGAACCTCCAGGTGCTTAGTGGGCAGAAGTCAAAGTCATCGTCTCTCCCTCCCCTTCTGCCAGCTATTTATAACCCCGACAGTGACACTTGGAAAAATCACAGGTCAAGAAATAGCACTTTTGTTAGTGAGGGGAAAGAGGCTTGCTTACCCAGTGGACATGCAAAGGTCCATTCAGATCGTTGCCTGACTGCTCTGCAGCAGTGTTGTTTTGTCCGAGTGCGGCTCAGTCTTACTGAGACTTTTTTTTTTTTTTTTCCCTTCGGACCAACCCTCTGTAAATACACTCCTCAGTGCTGGAAATCTGCCTTGAAAAGTTGTATTTTTCAACTTCTATTGTGCTTCAATATGAAATTCAAGGCATGGTATGCCTGCAGTGTACTGCTGATGGGAAACCAAATGTTGCATACCAGGATGAAGCTGAACACAAAACCATAATAATATCGGGGGGGGGGGGGGGGGGGGGAAACCACACAGCGAG
>VZTL01026856.1:0-11952 GCA_013400535.1 Scopus umbretta
GTTCTGATGAAGCACCATATAGAAATGCATGCATACACGGCCCTCTGTAAAATAACTTCAGAAGAAAGAGATCCAACCTGAACAGAAGACTCAAACATAGCAGAGAAGGAGAGGCATTTGAAGGATGTGGACAGAACTGATAAAACTATGAGAACTTTACTTGGATTCCAGGCTGAAGCTCTTGTTTAATCAATACTGCAAACAAACATCTTAGGATAACTTCTCAGTGTGCCCCAATTTTGAGTGTCCCTGATCAAAGAACACTCACTCTGGACAAACACTCCTTACGCAATCTCCCTGAAATGAACCACTGGATAAAGGATTCACAGGATCTGGGCTCTCTAACATAAAAGATCAAAGAATTTAACTATTCTTTTTTCTGGGACCTTTCCCCCACTGGACTACTTGGTGGTGACAGCAAGATGGGTCACTGAAGAATACACTGTAAGGGCAGGAGTAGAAAACATCAATAATAACTACTTAGCTAGAATTTTGCACTTGTTTTCAATACTCCAATTTTTTTCTGCCATTGCCACTACAGAAAGCCTTCCATGTTGATTTTGAACACCTGTCAAAAACTTAATCACACAACAGCTTCCTTCCCTGTCCCACTGTTCCTACGGAAGCTCTTCATTTGCAGAGTGACTTCCTCTACATGGGGGAGTATCAGGACAACAACTTTGATCTGATGACTTTGTTCTTTTTCAGGAAATGTGAAGGGCTCAGAGGTGTGACAGATAAATGAAACTTACTGCACAAAAACCTCAGAAACAAACAAAAAAGAAAACCAAAAACTACTAACAAAATGAACAAGGAACTGACTGGAAAGGATTATTTATTAAATTTTCTTCAGAGTTTCTTGCTTGTGTGAAGAATATAACAGCTGGAGGCCCTACAATACTGTATTATATTGCTGGTATTTTTCATCTAACAGATGTAGAGTTGTTAAGCTGACCAGGGGTTACCTTTGAAATTTTCTTTGCGTTCTGCAACATTAGCTGAAACACCTGTTATTGGACTTACAATTACCTTTTTGTTTTGTGTATAACAGCCAGACCTACACACATATGGAGTTCAGAAACATTTTTCTACAGTTTTTGATAGCAACTGGACATTAGGACAGTTTGAAATTCAGAAAACTAAGGCAAAACAACAACAAAAAACAGCCCTGAATTTTAAAGAAAAGCAAAGCAACTTTCCTTGTTTTTGAGCTCAATGTGTATGACTAAAACCAGATTTTGCTGTAATTAATCAGTTTTCCTGTAATTTCCTAATTTTGAACCTCAATTTAATTAATCTGACCAATATCATCTTTTTTGTTTGTTTGTTTTCATTCAATAAAACCTTTAATTCTAAGCAAATGTTAATGATTTACTCAACCATTCATATGTACAAATGTAAAACTTTCTCTGTCAACTGTGTAAGTACAAAAGCAGTAAGCAGTGGTTTAAAAAAACTGAAAAGAAACAGAAAGAAAGATAATTGAATATTTCTCTTTGTTCAAAGTAGAAACTGAATGACAGCTTGTTATAGACAATTTGCACTGGGTTTACATATGCTACTGTAATGTGTTTTAGTAACATCAGAAAATGATGTCATATTACAGGAAAAAAATGGAAAAAATGCAAAAGGGAAGACTGTATTATGAGCACAGGCTCACAGGCTTTATGAGCTATCTAAAATAAATTACTATTCACATTTGTACATGGCAAGCAGCAATTGCTGCTAACCCCCCTGCTGTTAAATAGTATGATACTGACAATGGTGATTGATGACTGATTTCAGAAGAAAACAATACTGGCAATGAAAATTTCTCAGAAATGGGCTCTTATTCTGGCTGAAAGTCTCCAGTGACTTGTAATCATGTTTACAAAGAAATTTAGTCAAAAATTGACAAAAGAAATATTGTCCTCTATCGCACAAGATTTTAACTGGTGCTAAGCATAGGGCTCATAATTTAATATTCCAAGTAAATTTACTGTGGAATGTTTTGCTTGGCAAAGAATGAGTGAATGTCTATATACAATGGACAGTGTGTAGAAACCCTGTATATTTTTACCAGTATCTTACTCAGTCGTCCAAAACACTCTAGTGCAAAAAAATTGTGCATTAACATTTTGCGATATAACGGCTGATTGGGAAACAGGCAAACTACCCTATGTATGAGATACACTGTAAGTTTCTTTAATTTTAGCAAGATTTCAATGGTAAAGCATTTGCAGGTGTATGCAACCTCACGGAAGGTTGTCTTCTCCTTCAAGAGAGCCTTATTTCTTCAGAATATTCCCGGGGGTAATTTGTGGTGCTATCATTTGTCACAGTACTCAAAAGATTTATCCAAGTGCCCAGAAGAATGCATTGAAAGGCATCCAGCCACATACAAATATGAAAGTCTGAGGCATTAAATATGACAAATTGGCATGACTTGGCAGTCTTCCTTAAAGTGTGCCTTGATTTGAAGCAGATGCAGCCAGGCATTTTGATCCAACTTTAAGATGAAAAAATATTCTTTGTCTGATCCCCAGAAGACTGACACATTTTTACCAGAAAATTTAGCTGCATGTAGGCTGACAGAAGATGTTAAAGATTACAGCAGCAAAGCCAAGTGAAGAAGGGAAACTGGTATATGGCACCAAAGGAATTACTGCTTGTCCATCAGAGGTATGGCTATGAATCAGTCATATTGGGCACTGAAGGCTATACCACTGTACAAACTGTGTTCAGAGTCGTATCAAACCTCACAGCCTTTGCCTCTGTGGGTTTTAAGTTTGTGTCATACATGGGATTTTCAAATGAAGCCTGTCCATTACTGTTTTCATGTCCAGCATACCCATTGTACTGTACTTTTGGTCTTGTTCTGGGGGGAAAAAAAAAGACAGGAAATTATCATTAGTAACTCTTAAAAATAAACATTCTACCATTATTGCAAGTTTTATCTATAATGTTTCCATCCTGTCTACACAAGTTGCATGACTTTCTAAAAGTGAAAGAAGGAAACCCATAAAGGATTTTGCAGGGACTTAAAAAGTAACAGAGATCTGTCCGGGAGCTATTTTTCATAGCATGAAGAGAAAAAAAAAAATAAACCCTAATAGTCAAACTGATGCTACAAAACACAGAGACAATGTAGGCAAAATATAGGTATGTATTTTCCGTTTATAAAAATGAAAAAAGGTTGATAACTCCGTAGCTTGTATTTAGTGCCAAAATTGGCAGCCAAAAATAAAGCAACATACAACAAAAGTACAAAAAAAGTAAAGTTGGAACTGATAACATTTGTAATAATTTCTGTCAGTAGTAACAATTATGATACTTTCTGATGACATTTTCAGTTTTAGATTGCTAGTCTGACCACAAAAGAATCCTTACAGAGTGGAAACACTTATTCCAGCTTCACTAAATTAACACCTTACCAATTTCCAAAAATATATCCTTGTCTTTCTAAGGTATTGATATTAATGTCAAAAATACAATAGCATCTTAATTGGTGAATTTCATTTGATCACCATCAAGCATATTCTAATTGACTTTCCTGGCGATCTGGGATTTTACGCACACTAATTTTTACAGTATACCTAGTAAGGCAGCTGGACCATCTGTGTACATCAATACAGATTGTCGATTGAAAAGGAGTGAATGGAGTAGATGACTAAGTATACACAGAAAGATGAGAATGAGTGGCTCCTAATTCATCCTTTCAATAGCATCTTGGGTTTTAGATGTTTTTTGAGCAAAGGTAGAAGGAATGGCTTAGTAATTTGCTGCTATAAGCTGTTTATTACCATTCCAGAGCAGGAAGTTAGTGTTGCACCATTGAAGTGCTGTAACTGGTCTCCTGGGTACTACTAAATCTAAGTCAGTGCAAAGTCAGCCAGCATAGCTTCAGTCAGGCAATGCTTGCACTGACATAGCAAATGTCCAGAATATGTCTACTGCTAGTGGTAGTAACTTTCATATAAGGGTCAGTGATTTCAGTTATTCCAGATAGATCTGCCATAGCATGCCTGCTTACCTCCTAAACACTGCTAAATACCTTGACAGAGATTTTTATATGTCCAAACACATGTAATCAGATGGATCAAATCCTATCAAATCAAATCCTAATATTCACATAAATTTTGATATTTGAACATCAAAGGGTACAAAGAATTATCTTTCAGTAACCACTCTTCTATTTTCGAGAGTGTTTTACCACCATGAATCTATAAAAACCTCAAGGATGTTCACATTTTATGCAAAGTTCTGTTAGAACATATTAAGCCAATAATTAAATGAAAAATAAAACAGGATTGTGCAGACTTTCTGCTATATACAGTAAAATGATATCCTATTATATCATATTTTACTACTTTAACCTTAAATATTTTAGTATCTAAAAGTATCTAAACAAATATATAAAGGAGGTTCAGTATATAATTTTATACATGTAATTGAAATAGGGCAAGAAAGTCAATAATGGAGTGCCAAATGTAGATGCATGGTGCTTAATAAATGTAAAACAATTCAGAAAAGAATCTTGTGATAAAACTTCAGAAAAGGGTTCTTGAAAATCAAACTCTTTTTTAGAAAATTATTCTGTTTTGGCTACCAGGTAGGGAAAACTATCACTGGAAAGATATCAGTAATGGAATTGACAACGTACAAATAACTGTGTTATTCATAAATATGTCTTTCTCTGCATATTTTCATTTTAGAAGTAACAAAACATGCTTAGAAATCTTAACTAGGAGCTTTCCTAAGTGTAAGTAATTAAATATATTTTACTTTTGTTCAGAAAGACTGAGATGCTGCCTTCAGTCCTGAAGCAATCCCTGTCTGTCAGATAAAAGGTACAGAAACTGTGTAAAAAAAGGTTTAACAACCCTGTTTCTAATTAGATTATATTAATCTGTCATAGGCACAGCAGAAACATCTATAAAATTGTCCCCTAAGACAACCTTCAAATTCTCTGATATAGAGAGCCTCTAGGGGCATAACTGCTATCACATCATTGTGAAAATTTCATGTTCGTTATTCCGGTTGTTAAGGCAATTTCAAGAAAGCCCCTTCAAAAGTCACAGATTCTGTTCTCTTTGCTTTGGAACATCCTTTGTTTTGAAGACAATAAAGGTGATCTAGAGTTACATTACATCAGTAATCAACTTGTTAATTTTCTGATGACAATATGACATGGATAACTGCTCTAAAAACTGTGGTTTAATGGAAGAAACTGTTTGAAAATATAAAAAAGGAAGAATATTCTTTGAAAGGTTAAGTTATGAATAACATCTCCTTTTTCAAGTATCTAATGCATTTAAATTAGATTAAGGTAGGCAGAACTGCAATGCTGCACCAGCAGTGCTATAAACATTAGGATTACAGATGCTCATCTGAAGACTAAGTTTTATGTCTGTCACTTGTATATAAATTCCTACTAAATAGAAAACAGAATCTCCACTGCTCATGTAGGACATAGCAAACTTCACAGAATAAATCACAAAATGTACCCTTATGTCACAATACAGTTTTATTAAATTTTTCTTAGAGTTTGCCTCCTTTTTCTACGAGCAAAGTGATAGCAATGTTCCCTTTATGTTCCATCTCTTCACCTGGTCTGAATGCCTGTGCGTTCATGCTGCCATTTACATTCCCCCTGTTGCAGAACAGGAGCTATCTGAGAATGCAGATCTGTAGGCATCAGAAAGGTATCTTACAATAACATGTTCTGAGGGAGAGTTCATAGCTCTTCCTGAGCAGTTTTTTCAACAAAAGGCTATATTACAATTCACGATGTATCATTTTGAGTGGAGTTCTCAAGTCCAAGCCCCACTGCAATTTCTTTTTCCCAAATCATCTAATGTTGAGGTAGGTAGACAGTCCAGTCCATCACAGGGCAGTGGTGGACTTCAGTTTGTCTATGTGATGTCTTACAGTCACAAAATACTCTTGGTATCATGGTTATAGAATGAAAGTTTAAAAAGCATATTATTAAAAATCAGCATTTCTGTTAAACACCATTTTGCAAACTACAAATAACACAAGGAGGTCAGAGAGTATTGTAGCTCAATAGAAAAAAAAAATTGTTCCAGAAAGCTCTAGCCAAATGCCACTCAGAATGAATAAATGTTCAAAAGATACGTAGACATCAGCTTTTAAAGCAAATTTAGACAAGAAGGTTGCATTAATTCTATTTTCCAATAACATAAAAATTTCATATGAGCTGAAGTGATGCCAATTCTAGTAGTATCCACTAGCTTATTCAGCATGTACTGTAAGTAGTCTCATTATGGGCTCTTCCCTCGTGGGATTTATGGATTTTTCAGCTTGTATAATTAATACTCATAAGCATTTTGAAAGAAGCAGCATACATCCAATTTAATAAAGCATTAAAATGAAAGAATAAAACATATGGCCTGAGATTTCAATCTGATTCAGCCTAACGAACCAAGAAGGTTTATAGGTCTTTGCTCTTTAACACAGTGAATCATTTTTCAAATTGTTCACCATTAAGAACTGCCCTGCCCTGAAGCCCTTTGTGGGAATACTTTGTATTTCTAGAGTACAGATCTTCTTGAAAACTTTAGCATTATGTTCTCTAGTTACATTTACCTATCAAAATTAAAACAAAAAGCTTATGAAGTTACTGAATAAACATCATTTACAATACCTGTGTTTGTAGAGGTAAAATGCAAACCCTGATAATATTAGAGCAAAGAATGGTACCAGGATGGCAGCTGCAACAGAACTGCTGTTTGTACCGTAATAGTGATTTGAAAGGTCTGTGTCTGCACTTAAGGGACCTGAAATGAAACAAAAAGGGCAGAAATAAAATTTGCATGTGCTCTAGCTCACAGTTCTCTTTTTATTCAAGAATGAAAGAAAATGGTGTCTTGATAAAATAATTCTGTTTAAAAACATGAATTAAATAGCATTCAGTATCATAGTATAAATCTTAATACCGGTTAATAATGTATCAATAACTATCAAAATTAATTGAAAACAATATTCAGCAAGTAAAATAATTATGAACTACACCTCTCATGAGTCACTAATTTAATAAAATTAAGTCATTTACCTTTTACAAAAAAAATGTTAATACTGCAAAAAGTATTCTACGCTTGCAGCCTTAATATTCAGCTGAGCAACAACAAGCACATGAGACCTCATCAGACAGGAAAAAGGAAGAGAGAACAGAGGTAACTGCAATAAGCCACAATGGTTCCACTCGGCTCAATAGCACTCCTAAGTTTGTGCACTTGTGTGCATGTTCTGGCTGCTTTACAACCCCCTTTAGGGGTGAGACATGAGCATGTGTTAGAGCCTACGGCAGCTGCGTTTGCACTGGGATAAAACTGAGGTGCAGAGAATGCAAAGGCAGTCTCCTGTAGCATGGCCTCACTGGGTTCCTGCTGTGGACAAGCAGATAACCAGGACTGCAAAGCATTTTGTGGAAATAAAGTATAAAGAGAGGCATTGTTACATTGGTTAAATAGGTGGTCAACTTGACAATTCAAATCATGAAGGATGAAAAATAATTTTATAGTGAAAAAGAGAAATAATTTATAGAAAAAAATATATTTTGAGAGCCGTCTCCATGTTCCCAGTTTGAACTCGCAGCTCTTCAGAGAGCAATCTATAGATCCCATCCAAGGAGGAAACACCAGGACAGTGGGAAAGTACAGCAACGATGGGGCTTGGACAGGTATCTGGGCTTGCTATCCTGGGATAGTTTTGCTGATGCTGGTAGAGAAGAATAGGAGACACTGGTGTTTACCACTCAGAAATACTCCAACCCACCAGTACACACCGTCTCAAACACCATGACTCCCTCACTGATAGAAACAGCATCAGTCAGTCTTTTTAGGACTCAATTACAGACCAGTTATATAGCAGACAGACACCCATTGCACTGCTTTCAGCTGTCTACTAAAATAAATAAGTTGCAAAACTAAGAAAGAAGCAAACAATTTTCCTATGATTTCTTGCAGTTGGAGTTCAATGCAAAAGAGGAATGAGGTAAATTTTTGTTTTGTTAGATATTTTTAAAACTTAGATGTTTCAGTTGCTAATATTATGATACAGTTTGCACAATTCATTTTTTAAAATGTATTAAATTCTAGGAAGAATTTAAGTTGCCTTTTGTTGTGGTTTAACCCCAATCGGCAACTAAGCACCACACAGCTGCTCGCTCACCCTCCCCCTGCCCCGGTGGGATNAGAATTGCCAGATTAGATCACTAAACATGACAAAATACCGTACTTCAACGTTTTTCACTGCCTTAATCTTCTGTCCCATTTCAGGCTGCTTTCTCTACAGAACTGGTGAAGGCAAACCTTTTCAAATTAATAAATGTATTACTGAGGTATTTTGGATCATGAGCTTTATCACTCTGCTGTGGAGTATCTGAATTAATATTGAACTGGTTTAGAGTAGAACCAGTGTATTATAAAAATATCTGGACTTTAGTAATCTAATATTTGTCCCAACACTCAAGGTGTGGAAGGCCTGTTGGCATAATGTTATGTATTTGTATTCTATTGCACATTTACTGGAACTTCTCTAACCAGTCTAAATTAAAGGCAGATAGAGTCGAGTAGTTATCACAGTTAAGGAAAGTTTAAGAAATGTTAATTTAAACGTTCCTTTGAATTTTTTATTGGTTAGAAGTGATAGAATTTTTAAAAACTGTACACAATTATCACTGTCTTTGTCTTTTACTATCACAATCCCCAACTGTTTATCCAATTATTTGGAGTAATTAATAAAAAAAATATCATAATGACTAAATTCATTGTAGTCAGCTTATATCAGCAAAAACCTGGAGTTAATATTCTAACTCTTACTTAAAATACTAACCAAGTACCAAAACAAACAGAACTATGTATGATTAATGAACTCTTAATTTGTATCACAAACCTACTATCATGACACATAGGATAGATACACTTCAATGTAAAAGTAGCAGAAAAACTATAAAATATCTAATCAGAATTCAGATAAAAGAAAACAGTAGTTCGAAATTTATAATAACCAATACTTGGTATGAAATTTTTATAAGGAATTTTAAAAAAAAACTAAATACTTTTTTTTGTATAACAACATTTAAAACTAGGCACAAAATTACATTTAGGTAAGTTATTTTTAAGTTATCTCTGTTTGATAACTAACATTTAATACTTAGTGCTCAAAACTCCTATTGGAGGTAATTAAATATTCTATATCTTTACAGTTTTTAAAATACCACATTTAGGGTAGCCAAGCTTGAAATTTTTAACTGATGTTTACAACCTTTAATTGGTATTGGAGAAGTGTTGACCAGGTTCAAACTGTGCATTGGGTGTGCTTTTCAGTATGGAAGAGAAACTTTGTTGCAATTCTGGATAATTTTAATTTTCTTCATGTACGAGACTCAATATAACTTCAACACAGTCTGGTCTACTTACTACAATCATTTTCAGAGCTGTTTGTGATTAAACGTATCCTGATATCAACTTTGTATTTCTTCTGACAGCATTATCGTAACGAGAAATGGGAAAGCCTATTGTACTGCTGTAATTTAGGTATTGATTGCTACCACAGCTAAAACCAGAAAAGTGGAAATATCTGCATGCTAGTAGACAAAAAAAAAAAAAAACCCAAAAACCAAAACAAAAACATTCTTTTGTTCACTTTTCATTAAAAAACCAAAACCCCATACTTTGTCACTGGGAAACTTGTTATTTAATAGAGGGATATTCAGTAAAATTATAAATTATTTTTAAACATTTCACAGAATGAATGGTTTCTTTAGCCTCCTAAAACCAGCAGCAATCAGGTGAAGTTCAAATTCTGATAATATACAGTGAAGTCTATGTACTTCTACTCTTTAGATGGTTACTGAGTCTTCTCCTTTATACATACTAGAAAATAATACTTTTTGTAAGAAAATATTCATTAAAAGCATTTCCTTATCATTGTTTGAAGCTTCCAAATGCATTTCCCCTGTAACTCCTGTAACTGATGAAGAGGGAGAAAGTGTGACAGCAAAAGCTGTGCAGGATGAGAAAAGTAGAATTACAGGAAGAAGATTAATTTCTGAGGCAAAGGATGGTTAGCAGCTCAAGGATTTAAGAAAAAAAAAAAAAAAATACTGACATAGAAAGCAAGTCAGCAGCTTCCAAGGAGCAACAGAGGCTGGACCTTCTTCACCTGACTGATAACCCCTGGATAGCAAAGACTCTGGGTTTTTCATTGGGTGTGAGGAGTGTATTAATGTATAGTCTCATAGCTATCTATTTGTGCATTAACTAATGTACAACTTTTTTGTACTCTGAAACTGTTAGTATGCTGTTTAGATGTAGAGTTTCTTTGTGAATGATGACAGTTGTGCAAAATGATCCAGAGAGGAAGGATAACACCTTTATAGAGTGAAATCTAAATTCACATGATCAATGCTTTTAAGATCAATTTCAAGAAATGACATGGATTTCACAGCCATTGGTTTAATACACCACAGACACAAGTTAATTATTCATATTTCATGTATCTTGTCAATATTTCTTATCTCCATCTAGTCAAGCTAAAAACAGTACTTTGAATAAAAAAAAAAGGAAAGAGAAGTGGATTATGGTATTTCCCCAGAGGAAATAAATATAGGAAAATAACCAATTAGTGAAGCAAGTTTCTCTTCTCACAAAGCCATCTTTTCATAGAATTTTAAAGGACAGTCCAGACTGGACAAGGCCAAGATTTTAGAATTAACATCTTCTAGAACTGTAGTAGTGAGGCACAGGCACTCAGCAATTACAGAAACTGAACCTAGCTGCAGACTTGCAGCCTTTAGAGACCCAGTCATTAAAACATAACAAAAAAAAACAAAAAGCCCCCAACAATGACTGATCACTTGGCAAAACAGGTTAAATGATTTGGTGTCACAACTTGGGCCCCTTAAGGAGGCTTAGATACAGTTCTAATTCTTTTGGCAGACTGATAACAGAGATCTCTTTGCCCTTTGGGTTACTCTGCAGGGCTACAAGCAAAGAGAATTGCTTCTGAAAGAGGATAAACAGTACTTAGAAACAAAAGTTCTTTCTGTTTTCATGCCATTAAGTTCCAAGACTGGGCATGTCCACTGAGCCTGGTTTTTCTCTAGTATTGTGTGATAAGGCATTCTTCATCAAATAGATTGGTCTTTCACACATAACCAAGTATTTCTCAGTAAATGCTGTTCTTTGAAATATGCTTGCAGGTGAAGAATTTCATATTACATTATGTATGCACCAGTGCATGCATAGTTTATGCATACTTCTGGCTTAGTGTAAAGGCAGCAAATAATTTAACTTCCTGAAAAAATGGAAATATGTTATGTCTTCAGCTGGAGGACATATGAGATCATTACTTCAGCAGAATATTCATGAACAGAATAGATTTAAAAAAACCAAAGCAAGTTATCCTTGAATTTGAGAGGATATGGATAAATATTATGACCTGTGATGGCTGGAAGTTTGCTGTTTCTTGTTAGCTGTAGGTTCTTCAATAGAGAACAAGCAACCTATAGAAAATCAGTGCCTATTTAGCAATCACATAAAGAAATCTTCTAAAAGAGGCAGTATCTGCATTTGTAACAAGCTCCTCTACTGAGATGTCAAAGCTGAAGGGGAGAGGCCATCAGCCGAGGTATGCATGTGTGATAGGGCATTCTTGTAACTTGGACACTGTGTAACTTGGACTCTTAGCTCCATACTAGCCTTGGGAATATACAAACTGAGCTCTCATATTGCAACTCTACACAGTGATACACTGTTTTCCACTGCGGTAGAATAGATCCAGTGGTGAATGCTGTAACTGTTGCATTGTCATTCTGCTTGTTCTTCATTTGCCCCCATGAGTTACTAATTTCACTGCTAAAACACAGGGATCCAAACTTTTACTAGGTAGCTGGCAAACCATGGTTATTTTTCTGGCCTGGCTTAATAAAAAAAAACCCAAACAAAC
>VZTL01026857.1:6883-30725 GCA_013400535.1 Scopus umbretta
GGGGGTTTGTTGTGCTTTTTTTTTTTTTTTTTTTTTTCTTCCCTCCAGAATAGACTTGTTGGGATAAAAACATTGCATAATATTGGTTGGTTAACACAGTGAACACCTTTAATACCATGATTAGCTTTATTTGTAATAGGCTTAGATTAGATTTAGAAATGAATACTCATTTTTCATCTTCTTACTGATCCTGTGTTGGGATGGTATAGATTATCTCTTAAGGGCCCTTTTCTTGCTAGGTTTCTGCTCTGTAACAAGTATATACAAACAGATGTTTTGTTGTTGTTCAGCTTTACCTTCATTTTCGAAAACTTTGCATATTAAAACATTTAGCTCATTTGACAGGGAAATACACTCTAAAACCAGTCAGATACAGAGGAAAGCTGGTAAACCTGTGTCGGCCATCCGATCCATCTAGTCCCCAGTTAACTCAGTCGCTACCAAGAACGGGAGGCTTTCATGACTTCAGTTGTAAATAATACTACCTTGTGCAGCTAGGTCATGAATAGGATATCTGATGCTTTTAGATCAATTAAATACCCATATCATTGACACAAGTTAATCCCTTTTTTTCTTCCTTTTTTTCCTCCCTTTCCCCAGAAGCACTTGTTTTAACAGTCCTTTAAGAATTTCTATTGTGGTGCTTTCAATACCATGCAAGAGAAAAACAGACTTTTGTTTTTTTCAGCTTGAAGAACAGGTTGAGATGGCCATTCCATTTATATTGTAACAACATTTCTGATGACCACTTTTTAATATTCCAGCAGATTTAATGATTCCAAACGAGCAAATTGAGGTCAATGTTGATTAGCCTTGCCCATCTCCTTATTGCCTAATGGAGGCATTTGCCATACCATTGTATAGGAAACTAGCATTTTTAAGTAACTTTTACATGGATAATGCACTAGGGAATGGAAAGAGAGGTCTGTAGGCCGGAGTCAGCTTGTCAAGAAGCGTCATAGGAAAAACTGACTCTTAACAGTTACCCTAATGCAGACTGTTTCAGGGAAGCTTAAGTCCTTCGATCCGTAAGGTAAAACGTGACCTGTGACTGGTGTTGCAGATATTCGTATGCAATAGTTGGAATCAATCTGACAGAAATGGCATACAGCCTACTTAAGAATGGTGCTTTAAAGTCTCATCTGTACAACGTGGTCTCTGGATTGCCGCAGATGGAACACTTCCATCAGTTTTACTGTAAGTATCTGTAGCTTCTTTAGTACAGACTACCAGGGGCAGGCGTACAACATAGAGTTTAGGTTTTTTGGAGTGCGTTTCCACTCTTATTAGTCAGGGCAAGCTGTTTATCTTCTGGATCAGGTATTGGAAACGCACCCGATGCTTAAACATTGTGCTACAGAAATTTATATTTAAGGGATACATTTGAGTAGCTTTCAATATATTATAGACTGCAGTCTGAAAACTCAGTATTTGCAGATTTATCTTTTTTTATTCATTATTACGGTGTCCAAAAGCTCACTGTTGGCTAGGATGGGACACTCCCTATTTTAAGGGATTGAAAAGAGTCTAAAGGATCATTCTAGGTCTAGCTAGATCAAGGCAGAAAATTGTGGGGGTCATTTTTGCAGATCTGTATTTTATTTTCTTCACAGGTTATCTGGTTTATGAGTTTGACAAATTCTGGTTTGAAGAAGAACCAGAAAGCATTATGCACTTCAACCAGTACAGAGAGAAATTCCATGAAAAAATTAAGGGACTTCTACTGGATTGTGATGTGATACTAACCTTACAAAATACAAAGAGACCTTAACTCCTTTGCAGTCTATGAGGTTCTGCATCAAAAATGGAATGACGCATTTGGATGCAAGTACTGCATGTGTCATCAAAAACTGTTTAACAATAGAACTTTTTCTTTTATTTTTTTTTTACATTAAAAAAAAAAAGTTGAAGCTTGGACAATCAACCTCTGTTTACAGGTCTTTATGCTATTCTCCAAAGGACAGCTTCTTAAAAAAAAAACCAAAACAAAACAACACACAACAAAAAAAACCCCAAAAAACAACGAACCAGAAATCTCAAGAGCCTCTGGATCACTTGCTCACAATTTCTTTTGTTCATGGTGCAGGAACATGAGGCAGGTATTTATGCCGCATCATGTTTTCCATGAATAGGTTTCACTGTTAATTGTCTTTTAAAAACTTCTTTTAGCTGAAATTACTCTGGTTTTAGACTTTCTGTTCTTGTTCCGTACATGTGGTTGACTGTTCGCTCATCAATGTTAAATTTCTTTATAACGAAGAGGTCCACGAAGGGGATGTATTAGTCGCTTATGATTTTGGAGAAGAGGCTTAATCCACCAACGTACTGACAGACTTACTGGACATTAGTCCTGACTAAGGAAGTTGTTTTTTTAATCTACGGATTTGTACCAGCAAATTCCTATGCTTGGAAAAACCTTGGTTTGCAAGCAGACAAAAAGAACCACAAATCATTAGTGTGAGGATCAGATCCTCAGACTAAAGCTACTCCTTCTAAAAATATTCCTACTGTAAAAATTTTCAGTTCTTTCTAATCTGACTTCAGCTGCTCAACTTTGTATCTGTTGTCAGCCCTTTCTTTTAGCTGCTATTGGGGTATTCTCAGTGGGAGGTACAAGAGAGTTAGATTAGCTGTTTTATAAAGTTCACTCATTAAAAACCTTTACTGCAGCTGCAGTCCCTATTTTGTGAAAAGAAATTCACACCCGCGTACAAGTTCCTAACAAAGATGTATTTTCCATGGAAGAGGTGGAAGGGAAGGGATGTTCCTTAGTCTTGGCATCCTCAGACAATCTAGTCAATAGGACTTTGTATCTATATTGTGACTAATTATTGCTTAAAGCAACTTGACACAGATTTGGTATGACCATCGTTTCATTTTCTAAAACCTGCTATTAAATAAGTGCCTTCTGCTTTATTCAGTCAGTGTTTTATGTTGATTCTGTAACCAGATCTTAGCCTTAGAAGCTTGAGCTCCTTGGGAAAGACTCTTTCAGTATATACCTAAATAGCACACAGTGGCACAAAACTTGTATACTAATAGAAGCTTTTTTTTTTTTTTTTTCTTTTTTAAGTCATCTCAGGTAACTTAGTTAACTTCTAGTCAATGACTAATCATGAAGAGATTCCTGCAGACTACAAATACTGAATACAAGAAAAAAAAAAAAAAAGACAAACCCCTTTTTGTAATGCGTGATGCTACACTACGTAAGGATTAAATGTATTATTATAGTAAGTAATACTACGTCTCCTTGGAGATAACAAAAACCCAGGTGGACATGGTCCTAAGCGGTCTGCTGTAGCTGACCCTGCTTTGGGCAAGAGGTTGGAGAAGGTGTTCTCCAGAGGTGCCTTCCCACCTCGGTAATTCTGCGAGTCTGTGCTGTGTAACGAGTGACTTCGTGCACTGCATCCACCCAATTGCTCTTGATCCCGTAGGTGTTGGTGATCTCTCACTTGCAGGAAAGCTCCTGATCAGGGTAGGCAGTATATATGTAGGAGGTAATGCAGTTCTGTTTTCTTTTTATGATACCTTAGGTATAGATGAGAGTTCAATGATTCTTAAGTTTAATATGTGCGGGGTGGAGAAGGGTTCATCTCATCTGTGTTGGGTTGATGCTAGTCTACTTAGGAAAAAAAAAAAAAAGTAATGTGAAGATGCTTGTAGGGAGAGTATTTATGGTTATGCCATGGCTTGTAAACTGAACAGCTAAACTGACCAGATAGAAAACTGACTTCACAGGAAGCCGAGTTCTTTTGCTACTCCCAGGTGCTTGGGTTCTGTAGTCCTCACCACTGAAAAAGCTGAGATCCTGTGGAGAGAGTTCAGGGACTCGGGTCCTGCAGTGGAGCTCCATTTCTCTGACCTTTGTAGATACCAGACATTCCTAAAACCTGAGGAAGGGGAAAGCTGACTCCTTCCCAGTGGCTGAGAGGTTAGTTGGCTGTTACTTTCTAGCCCCAGCTTCTGTCACGTTTGTCTTCCTTCATTAATAGTTTTTGCTATTGCTTGTAGATCTTTGCAAGCAACATGAGACTGACCTTTTGAATTTCAGAAGTGACCCCAATATGTTTCACAGCAGCAGGAAAGGAGAGCCCATGCTTTTTTTTTTTTTTTTTTTTTCTTCTTTCTCCATCTCCTGCTTGCTAGCAAGTAACAAAATTGCTTAAGCCATCTTAAGCTTAAGGTGCTTAAGCACCTCTCCAAAACATTCCCCTATGCTAGGCTCTGCTAGAGTCTGGTTTTTTGGCAACAGTTGTAAAAATTATCTACACCCTCCTCTTTTCCTCCCTGAAACTGTCGCTCAGCTCCTGGTTTGCTAGGAGGCTGACATCTAACTCCTGCTGGGGCCTTTAAAGCCCAGCCATCAAGTTTCGGATTTCCTATCACACACCTAAGACACTTCAGCGTAGAATGTAGATTGAGCCCGATGCGAGAGGCATCTTCATTTGCCTTTTTTTTTTTTTTTCTCCTTCCTAAATCAAAGTGTGAGCTGCGAGTAAACTGTGGCAGTATACAAGGAAGAAAAATAAACCCAACCATCACCAGGTGAGTGAGATATATGGGAACATGTTAGTTTGCATGTAGTAATCCAGGGGAATGTTTACACTAGGCTCCTACACCTTCCCAGTAAACAGTTAGAATTTGCATGTAGTTTTGTATGATCTAGTAGCCCAGTCCTCCTGTCTGGGGGTCACTCACTATATGTAGGCTAGTACCGGGTGTCCCTGTTTTGCACCAGTGGTAGCCTAATTGTATTATGGTGGTAGCCTAATTGTATTATGGTGGTAGCTAGAAAATATATGGAAAAAGGTAAAATTGTGTTTAGGGAAGGGAAGAACAATGTTTTACTAGTCAGCGGTATTTTATACTAACTCTGTTGTAGGGTGACAATCCTGAGCTTGTGGAAGATTCAAAAATGGAGGTCGGCCACCTTTCTGCAAGTTGATACAATTGATTTGTTTAACATGAGAATTTGTTGCTCATGGTTTATTCCAAGAGTCTTCAAACCTTGGTAAATTCTCCTGTTATTTATTAACTGTCATGTTTCAAAGTATGTATTACCTTATTAGAATTTGCAAGTACTGTTAGTTTTCTAACTCGCTGCCTCTTTAAAGCATCCACTGTGTGAACGCTTATATGCAATAGTAATTTTAGAAAGCAACCTAAAACTGAAGACAACAAGGTGGTTCTCTAAGTTTTTGTTGTTCCTGTAGCAACTGTTTAACAAACTACCTCCACTTTTGTTGGTTAGTGCATGCTTGAAACATGGTGCCACTCCATGAACGAATTAATCGGACGATAAGTAGAAGTTTACCACAGGCAGCAGTGAAATCTAGTCTTATTTCAGTAAGTAAACACAGTGCTTCATAAGTAACCAACCTGACTGGAAAGGGATTTGAAGACAGCGCTGCCTAGGAAGAAAAAAACAGAGAATGTTTTTAGGCTGGTTGTGCTTCTGTCATCTGGTACAGCAGCGTGAAGAATAGGGCATGTTGTCCTAAAGGACAACAGGAAAAGGGGCCAATTTAAGCACCTCAGATAAATAGTTTTGGATTTTCATTCTTTGAAAAACAACAACAAAGATGCAAACAAGAAGTTGAACGCGCACACACAAAGCCCCGAGCATTCATTTTCCATCCTAGTTTAAATAACAAACATTTTACAAAAAAAAAAAAAAAAAGAAAAGCTGTTAGCCTTGTTTTAAGAGTTCTCGTGATGAAAAAGTTGGTGTTTTGTTAGGTGGGGGTTCAGTCAGTATTCTTGAAAGTACTGCTAGTGAATGCGTGGTAGAGATGTAACCTGTTGTTTCTTTCTTTCTGTCATACTTGTTTTGTGTTGCCGTGGTACAATGGTGATCAATCTTTGGACTGATGTTTCTTGTGGCAGTCAATATATTGTCTTTTGCTAGGGAAGAAAAAGAAAAACAAACCCCAGCCCATGACAGCTTGTGGGCAGTTTTTTTTCTTATCACACTGTGCTTAGATAGCTGCATACTAATAGAGATTTCTGTTTACCACAATATAAAAAGCAATAATGTAAACTGTGATGTCTGTGTAATGGAAAGAGATGTTTACAACGGTAGCAAATAAAGAACGAGTTATTCCAAACTACTGTCAACATTAGTGTGTTATTGTCTGCTGGAAAACGTAACAGATTTCCAGTTAGCCATGCTCTCAGTACATGCACGTGCAGTGTGATAGGAGGGAAAGCTTTATCCTATCTTTTGTTGGTTGGTTTTTGGTCTTTTTTTTTTTACCCTCCAGCTCCGAGAACTTGTTTAGAGGTCTCTATGGTTCTTGTACTGGGCTCGCACTTGTGCCTAGGAAAGGCGTTATTAGAAAGTAACGCTATAGCGCCAACTGCTGAAATGGTAGGCAGCAGAACAGCTGTGTGGATGGAAGCTGAACCGGAAAACACAACAGCTGGAACAAAGGCTCACTGGCTCACATACGTTTTCTCGTTTTTAAATTGTCACCCAAGGTAGGTGCCTTAAGCACCAGAAGAAAGGATTAAGATTTAAACCTGACTGCGAGATCCACGCAAAAAGCGTTTCCTTTTAACTCCCAAGATTAGCCTGATGCCACAGAAAAACGCTTACACGCAAGCCCGCGCGAAGCCTTACATCTGTTGCGACAGGAAAAACCGCGCAACGGGAAAGCCCGAGTTCGACCCGCGTCGTGGAGGCGCGCGTACCGCGGCCTTCAACGCTCCCTCGCGCCCCCGACCTTCGCCGGCCTGCCACCCCTACCCGCAGCGGCAGCGTACCGCACGGCGCCCAGAGGGAAGGCCTCCTGCCGCGCTAGCCGGGAAACTTCTCCGGCCATCGTCTCGCGTTGTTCTACCCCGACCTGGAAGGTGGCGGCATCCCTTTTCTCAAATTCGTTTGGTCCGTACCACGGAAAGCAGACCTCACTTCCTTGGTATATAGGATGTACGGGAAGCATGTTGGGTTGGAAGGAGGCAGAGAGGAGTTTTGCCGAGTTTCTTTAGCCAGAGCACTACACTGCTCTCCTTAGGGACGCACCGGGATTTTGATTACAGAATGTAAGAAAGTATTACACAGGTAGGCTGCCATACTCTGCTGCAAGTGGTAGTGACTTATTACTGCTTTATTTCAGTCGCTCTTGAAATTCTCCCTTCGAATGAAGCTCTGTTTTAAGCTTTAAAACCCAACAAACTCCAAACCAAACCCAACCCAACCCCAAAAAAACCACAAGAAGGATTTTATCTGAAGGACCTGGAAATTAACTCTTGGAGTTAAAGTGCAAACATTTTTGTTCAGGAGAGCAAAACTCCAGGAACAAAACTGAGAGCTGGGGAAGAACTCTAGAGAACTTTTCTGGAGAAGGAAAGAGACACCCTGGTTTGTTTTCATGGTTGGGTGGTTGGTTGGTTGGTTTGTTTTAAACAAGAAAATATTTTTGCCTCTCTATCTTCCACCATGCTTTCACCTCCATACAAGCCATATTAAATAATTTACTCGGTTTTTCAGTTCCATTTGTATTTCTCAGGCAGCCTTTGTTTCTGCTCCTCAATATTGGAGGCCAAACACTTCTATTAACGTAGCAAAGTGCCACTATGTGAGAACTACAGGATCTCACCTGTAGCAATTTTGTTTCTTCAGAAGCACAGAACAGGCCCTGCTCTACAGAACCATCCCACCCCTCCGAACCCCAAATGTCAAGTACGTCAGTTTTGCAAATACCAGTTATTTTAGAAAATGGGATGAGGAAGCAGCTATTCAGGAAACTTAAATGGAGATACTGAGTACCGCAGGAAAGAGAAGAACCAGAGTTTAATTCTGTTCTGATGTGACACGCTCGGAGGCGTTATCCGCCACCACTTCCTGCGAGCATCTTGCATCTCCTCCCCTGTATTCCCAGCACTGAAACACTCTTCTACCACGACGCTGCTGATACCAGCATGTATCACACACTCCTATTATTAGCTGTAGTCCAATGTAACATTCACTACCACGGTTTTGTTCGAGTTATTTGCTGTCAGCCTAATTTATATTTTCACTAGTGAATACATCAACACTTTAAATAAGCATTAGAAGTCCCAACGGCTGCTTGAAGTACACAACATTTGACTTAAGACTATCTTCTAGTGGAAAGAAATAGAAATAGCATAAAAGAAATATTTTCTTCCAACCAGAGGGTGGGGCTCAAAAACAGATGGGACTGCTTCACTTTCATTCTTGCCATAACGTTACGCCTCGGCCCATTTCTAAACCGGCGAGCTCTAGTCACGGACCAGCTGCTTCCCGCAGCATCGGGTGTGGATGCCAGGCCCGAAGGAAGGCCCCGGGCGCTGGAACCTTGTGCCCTAGCTAAGCAAAAGGCCAGGAAACAAAGGCATGCTCCACCATAGGCCGAGCTAACCTATCAACTAGTACGCTATTTCTCAGTATTTTCTCTTATTTTTCCAGGTGTTTTAGTCTCAGCCCTATTCCACTTCTCTTACAAAAACGGACACAACAGCATCAAGTATTTTTTACGGTTAATATTTCATTTCTGATAAAAGGCATCTCCTAGCTACTGCATACCTACCTCATCAGCAACTGGAACAGACAAGAGATTACGGCCAAGCCACTCACAGGATGCCAGCAGTTTGCAGAGTAACAGCACTGGAACTCGCCAACGCGCGCGCAGCCCGAAGCGGTGGGGACTTGGCAAGCCGTGCTCCCTACCTGCCATACGGGGGTATGGCCACAGGTGCCCTCTCCCGTCTGTTGCGTTTCCATTTAGGCAGGTTGTAGGCTTACAGCGCTTAGGACACCAGCTTTGGTTTTGTTGCTCTAAGTATCCTGGTGGAATTCAAACTCTTCCCAACAGTTTCTTGTTGGCTGTGTTACGGCTATTCCCTTGCTCTCCCACAGCCCCCTTGCATACCACACCGTATGTGCCATACCAGCCTCTGCCATCGTGACATGTGACACAACACCTGATAGACAACATCTACTACAACAGAAGCTCCAGCATCACTGTGCGAGAATCCCAAAAGCGCTTTTCTCTTTCGGACAGTTTTGGTGTCAAATTTTCAGTAGGTTTAATACAACACGTAACAAGCTTTCTGTCTGCTTGCCCAAAACACGTGTAATGCAAACCCTTACAACTCTCAAACACAACCCTCGGCTCTAACGCCTAGAAGTCAGGAGCTGTAAGACGATACAATAAAGGCAGTGAGTGCCATTGAACTTCATATGCTCTCAGCATCTGAACGTATTGGAAGACAGATTGGAAGAAAACTTAAGAATGTTTCTGTGTGGCTTTTTTTTTTTTAATTAAGGAAAGCTCTATAAAATAACCTCCCACTCCTCCATCCTCTGCTGTCTGTCTCTTGGTGGTCAGGCAGCACCCTGTTGCCACCAGGCTCCAACCAAGCTAGAAAAGCAGCACATGTCAGTGTCCAGTCACAGATTTCAGCTCTGAAGAGGTAAAAAGATCTTTTTTTCTTTTTCCCCAGCTGTGAGAGTAACAGCCTTAACTATACTCTACAGGTTAAAGAGATGCCATCTCGAAGCGTACAAAGACATAGCCACTTGTAAAGCCATACCGGCTTGCTTGCATAGCACACCTACGCATACAGATAAGATTCTAAAAACATTCACTCACCTTTTCCCAACAGCTTCATATCGCCATATGCTGGTCAGTTGAACTCTTCCATAGCTTTCCTCTCGGCAACTCCCACCCAGCTACTAAAGAACAGGTCACAGCAGATCTTGTCATCAAATAGGCTACAGCTGGGCAGCCATTTGGTGTGGCCCGCATCAGGTAAGCAGCCTCACCCCCAAAAATCTGGAGAAAATCAGCTCACCTGGCTGCTACCTATAGCAAAGCCATTCTTAAAGATGACCTGGCTTACACTTAGGCGCTTTGTTGACATGATCAGGAAGGTAAGGAAAGGCTACTGGAGCAAAACAAAAAGAAGATGCCTTGCAAAATCACTCCTGTTGCACCAGAGATCCACTTGTGGATGCCTCTTCTTGTTACAGGAGTTGTAACAGCAAAATAATTTTCAGGACACGTTGTACCCCCAGCCCTGTGGGTGGGGAGCGGTGCAAAGCTGGCAAGCCCTTTTAAGGTACAGAAATGTTTTTCACCCGTGGGCTGTGCATCTTTAGGGATGTGTGGAAGATTGTTGGTAGGCTTAAATTCACTTTACCATGACAGACACCTAAAAGAGAAATATTTTAGGGTTCTGCAAACTTAAAAAGGTCAACAGCCTGTTGGATGCGAACACCTAAGGACGTTAACCTCTAGCGCTGAAGACTGCTGCGATAACTTACTCTGCTGCCAGGCATTACAATACAGCACCCTGCTCCGGCCTTGGCATCGTAAGTTAAAGTCATGGTCTTCAAAATGGTGATTACTGCTTCAAATGAATATCATTATTTGACACACATGTAAACCAATCCACATAGTCCCACATGCAGAAAGACTGCATTGCTTTTTCATACTGTTATATGCAGTCTACATGTGGCTGAATTATAAAGGAGAGAACTTTACTCCCGACAAAAGAAAAAAAAGAAACAGTAAACTGACTGAGACAAGGGATATGTGATTAGTGCTCAGAAATTAACCGCCATGTTTTGCAAATTCACTTTCTGCAGACACAAATAGATGGCAAGTTTCAGAAATATAATTCACTGAACGGAGCACGTCTGTGTCTGTTCTGTCACTGCTGTGGTTTTGAGGCTGACATCTCGGCTTACATTAGTCACCTGTAAAAAACATTCTAACGTTTAAAGCCTTAAAAGCATGCCTAGCGAGCTATAGCAAAGCATAGATGGGTCACAAACTACCTGGGGGTCTTAAAAAGCAGTAACAACTGTTGTCACCGAATGTGAGCGTAGCAAGGAAAACTGTGTAATGAAATTGGGTAGGGTGAGAGAAGCTTGCGGGGGTTGCTTGCTGCAGCTGGAATCAAACACATTCAAGTGTTAAACAAATCCAGGCATGGGAACAACAAATGGTTGTTTGTCTGGAACCTGGTGTTGAAGATCCACTGCCATTTGTCGGTGTAATAAAACACAATCACCTTCTTTTCCCTCTAGCGTGACTTTAATAGTTAAAAATCAAATCTGTGCAGAGTGTACTTTATTTGTTCACATCACCTATTTGTGGTTAAAAACCACTTCATCTGACAATTTAAAAGCATTCTTTTAAAACCAAAGAATTGAACATAGCTTCTGCTAAAAAATCTGCAAGTTACACGGCTGCAATATACAGGAGTATAAAAAAATCAACAGTATTCTACAGAAAATATTCTCAAATCGGCAAATAAAGATTAGGCATGTAGGCATGATCCTGAACTGAACAAATATAATTAAAAAACAGCTGACAAAATTAAAAAAAAAAAAAATCCTGAATATCTGTATAAAAGAAGCAAGGATTCAAAGTGCAGGTGCTCCGGTTTTCATTTTAACATATTATTCAATAAGGTGATACAGGATACTATTCATTTTATATAAAGTGACAGTGTTCTCAGTAAGACTTAAACATTCAGTTACATTATCTTGCAGATTTTTTTCATTACTGCTACTTTACACTGTTGTAAATGAAGACTTATGCAATACAGGTTTTTATTTTCTTAATCTAACAAGGATATAATATGTTGGTGGTAAAGGTTAGTTTTAAGAGCTAAGCTATATATGCTGTAGATCCAGCTTTAGAAGTGTATATATATATATTTTTTTTTTTTTTTTAAACTTTCAAAAAGAGCTTTCAATTTTTAGAAAGAGACTCTACCAATCTGTTCTGGGACCTGCATACACTGCCTTTGGAGCACACCAGCAAAGCTTCCAAGTCCACTGGGTTAGGAATACAGCTGCAGGCAGGGTGACGCTGGAGATCCTGGCTCTCCACTGGGCTTGGGGCAGCCGGAGGCCGCTGAGCCCAGGGAAAGGCAAACGGGCTCTGCCTTCTGTTGGAGCAGAAATCACTGCATTTAACCACATTTGCCTGACGGGCCAGCCAGGCTGGGGGTGGACTTCTCGCTTTATTGGAGTGCGCCAGTCTCAAGCAGAGGAAGCTAGGAGCCAGGCAGGTGTCACGGAAGTGATCTTCCATATATTTAAAAAAGAAAAAAATTAAGAGTCTGTTAAAACCCATTATCTTTGGAAAAAAAGTTGTATGAAATAAAATTATCCTTCAGGGATGTTGCCTGGAACTTCATTTCACCTGAGGTCCTACTCAGGTTGACAGGGTCCCTTTAAATTTTAGGTACTTTCTGTTTTGTTCATTCCCCACCCCCCCCCGAATCAGATCTCTGTATATGTCTATTTTAAAAATGCACATAAATATAGGCATTAAGTTTACATTTAGAAATTAAGAACTAATCTTTACCATCTTACACTGACAGCAAGGTTAATAATACACACACTTCACTGACAACTGTTTTTTTTTTTTCTGCATTTTGAACAAAATTTGCATTTGTGTAACATTTCCCACAGAAAGAGTGATTATACTTCAAGATAGTTAAGTCTGCACCCCAACATTTTCACATTAGTGAAAACAATCATGTTTTGAAAATACCAGGGCCTGTGCCAGGTACTAATAAATACAGAATAAAAAAAAAATAAATAAAAAAGCCAACTGCCTTTTATCCCGACATAGTCGAAATTTCATAGTCAATGGCCGAGGTTATCGGTTTACCCATCATCCTTACGTTCTTAGCATTAGTTATCCTAGCCATCATGGACACAGGCTTGTCAAAGTACCTAACCAGCGCTGGCTCAGTCAAAAGGGAGGCTAAAAATTGTTCAAAGGTAATGGCCCAGTCTCTGTCAATGCTAGTGCTTCTACGAAGAGAAGTGGTGTGGTTGCTCCGTACCAGAACGGTGTCTTCACTGATGTCCTCGCAGTGCAGCTTTTCTTCTTCATGCGAACCTGCACTCAGTACTGAGTAAGAGGACATTGAACTATCATCTTTTGTATCATCATCGGAAATAAGCATGGAAGAACAGGCTCCATTGTCCCTGGGAGAAGAGTCTTCGAGCTTAATGTCTTCCATTTGCATGCCCAGGGTGCTGTCGGTGCAAACGGCCTCCTCATCGTTGGTGACGAGGCTGCTTTGGAACGGCTTGTGCTGTTCAAGGGGGTACTGCTGGTGCTCCTTCTTCTGAAACAGCTCGCTCTGAATAGTTTTGCTGCAATTGTTACTGCTGCTGTCTGTCTCTTTCGCGGGCTGCACGCTGAAGAGCTTACCAACCTCACCTATCTCCAAAAGCAAGCTTGTCACAGCAGCGGTAGCGTGGTACAGATCTTGTTCATTGGGGTCTTCACTGAACATATTGTACATTGTCTTGCACAGTTCAATGAACTGTCCCTAAACGCAGAGGGAGGAAACATTAATGAGAGAGCGGGAAACAAATCAGACTGAGATCTGCTAAATCAGTTTAAAAAGTCTGGAATGGAGTTGTGACACGGTAGTTTACGTGATTAAACTGAAATTGGAAATAATCCAGGTGCCGTCTAGAAAGCATTTGCCGTGACTGGGGCAGCCAGATGCATTGCCCCTCTCAGTGCTATTTAGAATAAACAGTTGGATGTTTCTTCCAACATATGACAAATTCATTTCTCTGCAGCCACAGGAGGGCAACAGAGGGTGAGCAGTGAGACACTTAGCAGTGAGACACTAAGCCTTCGTTTTGGTGGATTTTCTTGTAGGAATAATGCTAAATATAACTAGGGGTCTGATAAAACTAGTGACAAATGTATTGGGTTTGCGTGGCCAGGTTTTGGTAGCAGGGGGGCTACAGGGCTGGCTTCTCTTAGAAGCTGCTAGAAGCTTCCCCTGTGTCTGACAGAGCCAATGCCAGCCGGCTCCAAGACGGACCCACCGCTGGCCAAGGCCGAGCCCATCAGCAATGGTGGTAGTGCCTCTGGGATAACATATTTTAGAAGGGTGAAAAAAACAATGGGACACAAACTGCAGCTGGAGTGAGGAGTGAGAATATGTGAGAGGAACATCTCTGCAGACACCAGGGTCGGTGAAGAAGGAGAGGGAGGAGNTGACAGAGCAGCTTTGGTGGGCACTTGGCATCCAGCCAGGGTCAACCCACCACAGAAGTAATGGAAACCAAAATAAGACACCTGCAGCACTCTTAATTGGCAGTGGTAAATTAGTTGGACGCTAGCCTTTTGGAATTCAAAACTCACAAACAGGAAGGAGATTTGCTTAGGGCTACCTTAAGTAAGAAGTGTTGTTCCACAAGGAATAAACCTTCCCTACATGCTCTGGAGGAAACGGCTATCCCAATGGGTCTCCTCCTCCCTGGCAGCTATGGATCTAAAGGGAATGCGACTGACATTATAAATTACAAAACATAAAATGCTTCTTTCAGGTAATGTATATCGGGCACTACGAGCTAGCTGGTGATACTCAGTGTCGCATCACCCGTTGTCTAGAGATCAAAATAATATGTTATTCTTATATGGGTGTATCTCATTTTGAGGATGTTTTGGGAGCTAAATACCAGTTACAATATGTTGAAAACAAGTAACTTCTGTAATTAGCTGACTGCTGCTCTGGTAAAAACGCATCTGCCTCAAAATAAAACCTTTATTCAGTGTTAATTTATTGAATATTTATAGGCATGCAGAGAACGTTTAAAGTTAATGAAAAACAAGTGTCAGTAGAAGTACCTGATTCAGTTTGGGCAAGTCCTTTGTGTTTTTTGCTTTGGATTTATTCTCTTGACTCCACATTCTCAGATAATTTCGATTCTCTTGTGAGCTCTTCTTGCCTATTGTCAACAAATTATCCAGAGATGCAGGAAAAGTCCATCAAGAAACCTTAAATTAATACTTTTTTTTCCATTTTCAAAAAGCAGCATCTTTACAAGAAATGAAAGATGTAATTCAAATGGAGACACTATGCGTACCTTTGTCTGTTTTCAGACTCACTGTAACAAACCCATCATCTACTCCTTGCTTGCTCCTGCTGTCTAGGCCAACAACTAGGAAGTAGAGGGGCAGGGGGAGAGAGAGATCAGTTTTAGATACATACATACTTTTCCTGTGTACAGTGCAAAATAAAGGAAATGTTTACACTGCAGAAGATGCAGAGTAAAAAGGATAGGCCTAAATGATCATTTTTGCTTATCCTTAAATCTGCTGACAAATTCCATATAATTGATAAAATAAATACTAAGACAGGGACCATCTTAGGTTTTGTTTGTGTAGTACAATGACTAACCTGTGTTACCGCAACACAAACACCTTTTATATGTTTGGTGATTATATTAGTGCATCTTCTTTTGTCTACCAGGACTTAAAATTGCCATCTGTAGTCTATTAATTCTTATCTGTATTTTCAAACAACCTTTCTTCCCCCTGTGATCTGAAGGATGGGCAATACTTTTCTTGAATCAGAGAGAAACTTAACATCAAATATCTTAAGAAAGAGATCACGATTTAAGACAACAGCAATGAGACCCGGGTTCTCATTAGGGCACAAAAGATTTCAAACTGCTGACGTACATGTTGATCTATCTTTTGGTTACAGCTTTTTAAGAGTATTTTAAATTCTGATCCAAATATATCTCAAAAGCCAATATATTTATTCTCATTCTCCATCATGGCATATATGCTGCACTTATCACAAAATTTATTCTATTGCAACACACTGATGACAGGACTCTGAGGGTACTTCTGTAATGCACAATCTAGGGGAGTTCTTAGTGTACACATGCCTGCACCTCTAAGGATATCTAAATACACACAAAGACTACATACTTCTTTTTACAGAGAATATTCCAGTTTAATCCAAGTTTAATCCAATCAAAAAGTAACTTCCTAAAAAGACATGTTGTTTGAAATGCATTACCTCATCTTTTCATGCCTGACACAAAAGATGCCTACCGTGTGTACATTCTGGTGTCATGTCTTCAAAAAAGTACTGAGTAGCTTCAAAAGCAGAGTCTGGCTCTTCCTGCTCAGGGGATGGATCTAAGCAATATAATAAAATTCTTTCATTAAAAATTCTACCCTTTAATTAAAAACTAGAACATATTTCCATCAATACATTTAGAATGTCACTTTCTAGAAGGAAAAGTGTGAGGATGTGATGGAGTAGGAATCACCTCTTTTCAGCTCACAGGAGACGAACAACCAGACCTGTACTGTCTCCTCCCTGATATCCAATACTGTCTAACAAGTAGCTGCCTGTCTTCAGAGGCTGGCTTGTCCATCTTCCCATGTCTACTTCCACTACTTTCTTCTGTGCAGCTCAGCATGTCCTAAGCAGGGTATGAACCCTTTCCTAGCTGGAAACAGTCTGTCACGATTTGTCGTGAGCTTACCAGTCCCCAAATAGCAGAAGCTGCATTCTTAGAAATGGATCTCTTCTGTTATAGTTCAATAAAGTTGTATTTCTTTCCAGTTAAATTAGTGAATCGCTCAAGCCTACCTCCAGCAAAACCAGCTGGGAGCAATCGGGGACACAATGTCAAAGCACATGAAAGTCAATGTCCTCTCAAAGCTTTTAGATCTCTTTACTAGAGGATGTAAACGTGCACAAGATTTAAACTACCTGAACAGTTGCAACATACTTAAATTGCAGATTCAGTGGGACAACAATAGGTTATGGCACATGTGTGACAAGCCAGAGAGGATACAGTTCCAGGACATCATTTTCTTCAAGGGCAAAACTGTTTTGAGATGTTTCCACCCCCTCTCCACTCTAAACTGCCTTTCTCACATAGCTGAGTCCAACAGTTTGTACAGGTCCCTGGAAAACACAACTATGAAACAATCTGGAGCTTCCCTCTGCCAACAGCTGTATCAACCCAGAGAGGAAAAACAAAGAAGAAAGCCTGGGGACAGAACCAAGTAGCCAGGGCATGCAGGAACATTTTAAGCTAGCTTCTCTGTTAAATAAAGTGCATTATGGTAACAAATGCAGAAGAACACTGTATTTGTTATGCATGGGGGAAGTTACCAACCCCAGCTAAACAGTCAAGAGACACATATAAATGGCCTGTTTGTGGCAGGAATACCAGAGGGCTGCATGGGTGCTTTCAGACTTTCCAAATCCATGTTCGGCTACGGTAGAAGCTCTCTTGATTTACTGCTGCATAAAAAGCCACAATAATTCCCATGGATTAATTTTTAATTGGGGAAGCTAGTCATAAACAACTCTGCTCCAAATTTCCATTCTCACCAAGACGACAGCTATTTTAACATCATTTACTTACCAGGGAAAACATGCATTTTATACAGTAGCTTCAGCTTCTCTGTAAGATCTCCGTGGCATGCTGCACCTAAACAGCATTATATACAGTCTATTAATACTCAGCATCCAATACCATTCTATTTATTGTTGCTACAGTATTTCATTCTAGAAGCTGCTACATTCCCTGAGCAGCACTGTGTGCCCTTTACAGTCTGAGGTCATAAGGCAGTCACTTGACTTCTAAGATCAGACGGTCTGCAGTAGAAACAGCAAGAGAACACAGACCACCTTACCCTGAATTTTGTACTTCGACCTTGGGTCCTTCACTAAATGCCTATTTTGTAATGCTCAAAAATAATCTATGATCTTCACATTATCACTCAGCTGAAACTTAAGACGACCTTTTTGTGTGGACTTCAAACTTTCTGATCTGAGGATCCAAAAATAACATCACATGATTTAGAACAATAAGGTATTTACCAAAAAAAGAGAGAGAAATTCAAGTAAACAGCATTTATCACAGCTTAGCCACTGGCTAAACTGATGTTCAGGCAATACTTTCTACTGATTTCTCCACATCAACCCCTATGCCTTTCTGGTCTACACTACAATTGGCTGTATGAAATCCAAGTGGTCGATTGTAGCCCCTCCTTCCAATTAATTAAATGGATATTAGTTAAAGTACTGAAATAACCGATAATCAGACTTTTTCATAAATCTTACTTTTTATGACATGTAATTCATAAACAAATGGATTAACCTTCCTTAATTAGGTTACACAGAGATTTATTTTACCTTATGGGCTACCGTGTCAACTTACTTCTGCTATGCAAACTACAAAGTGTGGTTTCGCAAATGCTAACAATCACAGTATACTGAAAAAGCTTAAGACTGTAATAAATACAGATGTTAGACCAAAGAATTGAGTACATCTACATTAGCCATTTTGCTTTCAACACGGTCCTGTTTAAGCACAAAACCTCCTTGTGTTCCTATCTGGTGTACCACACCGTGCAGATAATGCTTTCTCTTCTGGTGAAACTATGTCTTGGGTTATGCACCCAGGTACCATGTGAGGTGCCTCACTGCTAAAGGCTACATGAAATAACCAAAGCACAGAACGGGGCTGCAGTTCTGCGTCCTGCAGCAATGGCTAGGGTGGCATTCGTCAAAATAGGATTCAGGGCACAGAATATCTGGTGACACATGTAGGCTTGTTCCTCTCCCTGTCCCCAGATGTGAAGAGAACTGAAAAGTCTCAACTGCTGCTGCTTTTCTCTTCTCACCTGAGATGAATCTGTGTGTGCTTCCTAATGCCAGGCTCTCTTTCCCCATCAAAATGTACGTGAATGAAGACAATGCAATGTGGGACAAGTCTACCAAAGATGTTACCTGGATTCTCTCAGAGACAACCCTCTGGGTCTCCCCGGGGGGAGGCCAGAAAGTTTTACAAAGGGAAGAACAGCTTACTGGCAATTTCCAGGAACTGCCTGACAGTTAGCTGCAGTGGACTACCCAAGATCTGAGGATTGATGCTGTATTAAAACTATTAGAAAAAAATTAGGCTACATTCATAAAGACAACAGAAGAGGAATGGACCTCTAGTATATGTGGCCTTATTATGAAGCGTTATCCACCCATACCCTTTGTATGGGTGGATACCTCAGCTCAGGCCACCATTTTGACCTGCACGCTGTGGTACAGGGATAATTTCACAGGAGAGCCCAAAGAGTTCAGTGGCCTGCTGTACAGCCCCTACATCCCTGAACAGCAAAGCAGAAGACCCTGCTGAGGGCCTGTGAAAAGCAGCGGAGAGGTGGCAAGGCTATTCTTAGTCCCAACCAGAAGTACTTCCTTCCTGGCACTCTGGAGTCACAGGCCTTAAAGCCTTCAACAAGTTTCAACAACTCTTGTCTTTTTGCAGTACGAGTCTCAGATGATGCATTGCCAGTTTTTATCCAGAAGTTTTAAATTTACTTTGTGGTTAAAAAAGAAACTGTGCTTGGAAGAGAGCACAACTACACCCTTTGAATCTTTCTACCTGAAACAGCAACAGTGAAAGCTGTTGCCTTCACACTGCAACCAACATCCTCATACACACCTGCTCTTACCCCTCTCAGGGTTTGACCACCACACCCCTTTTCACAGCATGACCAGTAACAACCTTCACTGAGCCCCCTTTCTGACTGTTCTTCTGTCAACACTAGGCAGATGTCAGGTCCTTCCTGGGCATAAAGCTGTTTGTGCAGTTTTCCCACTGTCGTCTTTGAGGCCATTTACAAAGTAACTAAACAGGCTAGAACTTTATTCTGTTAATATAAAACTTGGTTTTATATTAACTGTTAATATAAAACTTAGTAGCAACATAAAAGTGTTGCCTTCAGTTGCCCCTCTCTTGAACACAGGTGGAGGGGCGCAGAGTGTTTGTACAGCATGAGGGGACTGGAGGAGTGGTGAGGTTAACACTCTGCTTTCTGGATATCCTCCTGCAACCTGTGCTTGGAGAAAAGTTGTTTTCAGAAACGCTTCCCCCACCCCAACCACTCAGGTAGCCCTTGAGACACACAGTTTTCACGGTGCCGACTTTTGCATGAGGTTGTGGCGAGTGCTGCGGTCACCAGCAGTCACTGGAGAGGTGGAAGAGCTGCATGCTCGGAGAAGGGAGTATTGCAAAAACATGATGGGAGGCAGGGGGCCATTTTGAGTCTATGTGGAAATCTTTCTAGCTTACTGGGATCCGGAGTCAACAACTGACATGCTATAATCCAGTGTGTTATGGGGCTGCAGGTGAGCTTCTTCACAAATGAATACCCTAAGCAGCTCATAACCAAGGCTGAAAACCCTTTCTGAGCAGCACAACTCCAAGAGCAAACTAATCAAGATCACTCCTTTATTTGAACTTGCAGTAACACAACACAGAGTAAATGTACAGAAGAATATGCCAGGTTGTTCCATCTTTGCTCAGCTGAGGCCCTAGAGGCATCTGAAGTAGGAGGTTCTTGAGCTATTCGCTGCAGGGGGTATGAAAAAGAAACGGAAATTCCCAGTTGCAATTACACTGCTCTCACATCCCAAGGACTTCATGCTGACACAGAAGAAAGGGTCATGAGCCCATGCTGGGGCATACAAAACCCCTTTTTACCTCCTTGTCATGGAGCTTCTAGGATCCAGTAGCATCAAAGAGAGGCTTCAAGGGAACAAATCCTTATGGCTACACAGAATAAGGCCATTGAAAGAGAGCTGCGAAACAGAAGTGCTTCAGGTGCCATAGCTGCCTCAGCCACCAAGAAGCACCCTCTGAGAGGAGCCATGCCTAGAAAGTACTTGAATAGGACGCTTTCTTCATGAAAGCTAGACTTGAGTAACCAGGGCCAGAGTCCAATACTGCTGTTTGGACACAGTAAGAAAAGAGCGGATGGTGCCCGCAGGTCACCTCCAGAATGCCCACGTTCTGACCATGTTTGCTGGGTCAGCCACAAGGAAAAGGCAACGCCGTCCCCTGTCAGGCAGATGTGTCTTGGTCCAACAGAAGATATCCCTCATTTAGGAGATTTTCCTAGCCAGGGCATATTGGGTTGGTGAGGCAGACTGAAGCAGCTGATGTTTGTGGAATTTTTAAAAGTCCTGGGACATGGCGAAACATGCTCAAACAAGTCCCGTGTTGTTTTTGACCGTAATTTCCTTGCTACCGTTCATGTGCTTCTTAAGCAAAAAAAGGAGTCGGGGGGGGGTGTGTGTGTTACTTTTTTTTAAAAAAAAGAAAAGTTTCAAGGTATGCCACATTGGGCTTAGTTTCTGAAAAAATGTGGTTTTGCAGAATGAGCAGCTTTGACTGAAGATTTTAGTTCAGTCATGTTAGCTTATAGCCACATTTATTATATAAATAATATATAGCCATTATAGCCATTCATTTTACATTCATTTCTGTTCACAGTGTTCAAAACTGTTCCTTGTTCTTACTACATACTATTGGTTCTAAAAATGCTGTCTCAACCAGTTACTGGTTGATTGTTATTAACAGCATCCTGTAAGCAGCAAGAGTAGTTAATCCATGGGTCATATCTCAAAAGGTCATTAAGTGTTACCTGGCAAACAGTCCCTCAAATACAATTCAGCACTGCATCATAGGAAGTACTAGGGTTTTGGATGGTGCGAAGAGGTGTGCAATCAGTTTTACTGTCACATAGTTATTTTACACCTGTGAGAGAACAGGTGTTACCACTGCTATACAAAGGTTTTAATGCAAGGCTGCATTTGGACCCCTAGTGCTTAAAAATAGTTACAAATAGTTGCCGAAAGCCAGATTGGGAAACCTTTTTTCTCTCAAAAAGGATCAAAATATAAAGCTGGAGGAAACATCAGGTTGCCATGAAATAACACGACAGATGGTGAGAGGTTGGTCACTTACAGGGAATAATTCCTGCTGTATTCAAAAACAGGATGGCCAGGTCCTGCCTCATCTTTGCTTCTTCCACGTTAATCTTGGGGCTTGCACATTCCCTTTGTTGCGATACTGACTTTCATGTCTTGAAATCTTGCATCTTCAAAAATTGCATGGGCCGTAATCTCCATTAACAACATTCAGCCTCCCTGTCTGACCTGCACCTCCAAGTTCTCCTTTTCAGGTGACTTCCATCCTGCTCTCTTCTCTTAGTCTGCAGTCTTGGTTACTGACTTCAGAAGCAATATAGGTAGTACCTCTCACTGCATATACTGTGAGGTGCAATACCTTCCCCTCACACAGGGACAGATGTATGTGGGGTGTCAGCAGACTTCTAAAGAGAAGCACTTTTATTCAGGGGCAAACAAAACTAGCATCCACAACTCTATCCTTCCCCTGCCCCTTACATATGTGCACATAAATTTCTCAAAAGCCTTCTTCCTGAACAACCAGGAGAACAAATACTGCTTCTCTCCCATTTCCAGAGCTGGTAGCACTGACAAAAGGTATAAATTCCCAACTTTCAGGGAAAGTTTAAGGAGCGGGTAACAAAATGCAATGTCACTGAGAGAAGAACACTACAGAAGAACATACAAAAGACTTTCCCAAATGAAATACTTTGATTAGAGTTAATCACACCATTAAGCACACAAGATGCAGGTCATTTTTGTGCTGAGTTAGTGGTGAGGGAAATCCTTGGACCCCAATGGACATGTAGTTCATGTGTGGTCCTTCTCCCAGTGTGATACACCTCTGGCTAATGTAGATGCACCCACTGAGACCCACCTAAACCCCAGTGGGAACCGCTGTCACAGGCATGTTAAAACGAACTGAATGGTGTCACAGACAGCTCTTAAACAAAGGTGACTTATGCAAATAGGCGTATGTTAAACTCAAACTCATTATCTGATAGCTAACATAATATCTGTGTTTCTGAAGGACTGGGTCCCCTTTAGAAACAAAGTGCTTTGGTCAGATTATTTTGAGAGTGCTGTGAAGTTTCCTTACTTAGCCCAGAGACGAATTCACGGAAGTTGATGAGCAAGTCTCCGTTTTCATCAAGAAGCCTGAATAAGCGTGCAGCTAATACATCTGAATGAGTTCCACATGCCCAAGGAAAGAGGAGAGCAAACATCCCCTTGAACTGCTCAAAGTCAATACGGTACTGCTCCAGATAAGGCAGGCTGGGATCATGCCGGTCAATAGCATTGCTGTTTCCTCCCCAGTAGCAGCTAGTCAGATGTTCTGCCTGAACAGAGGGCAAATGCTGTGAGATTGTCATCACCTCTGTAAACAACTCATCATTATCAATAAAAATAACAACAAAATCCAAACAATTTATACACACACATTCTTAAAACAACACAAGACTAGCAGATATATTTCCATCTACCTAGCCCTTGCACTTCTCCAAGAGGTTTCTCCTCCAACCAGCACAAAAAGACATCCTTCTACAAAAATGGAAGATAAAGCAAAACTTTTTCTGCCTCCTAGGCAGATGAAACATGAAATACCTGTTTTGAACAGGGCAGTAAGCAGCTGTGACTTGCACATGTACACAGGCTTGTTATGCTTGGTCACCCCCTTAAACCACACCACACAGTCAATTCAGAAAGGGGACTTCTCATGAGATCTTTCATTTCAGAGCATAAGAAAATAGTTGCTGATCTGAAATATTTTTTTGTTGAACTGTATAGTCTCAAAAATACTGTATAAAGTCCTACTCTTTCGGTCTTACTGAAGTCAGTGAAAGTTCTGGAGCTGATTTTGGTGGAATCCAGTTCAAAACAATTCAGAAGCTTGGAGAAAGAGATCCTAGCACTGCACAGTGATCAACTGGGGTAGACCGTCTGGCTTGGTCTCACCAATTCCATGGAAGACTGAAAGAAGGCACTGCAGGATTTGGACAATTGTAAGACCTGACATTAAAGATGCGAAATTGAAAGGAAAGAAATTCTTCATGGTATACCAAAAGATCTCTGTTATAACAAAACAGAGGAAGAAAGTATCCTGTTTTAAGGCACTGTGCATGAAGGTGAAGCTAAAGCATTTTAACTGTTCACCCTTAAATTTGTGGATCTAACGGTATTGCCGTACAGTCAACTTACAAAGACACATCACTTTGTGATGCCAAATTTCCATGCAATACGGTATACATTAAAGCACTAACAATGGCAAAAATCAGCTAACGTGATATGGAAGTATTAAACTGCTCAA
>VZTL01026858.1:2102-15871 GCA_013400535.1 Scopus umbretta
AAGAAACACACCAATATAAGGCATTTATTCTCCTCTTCCCAAGTTGGGCAGTCTGAGAAACAAGGCAAAAATAAATGAGTCGGAGAAAATTAATCACTCCATCACCTCAAGAGAAAGCGGAGATGGACATGTAGCCCTTTGGGTCTATTCATGTAGGTTCTTCTACTGTGCTCACCAGCCCACTGCCTGACAGTAGTGTAGTAAGCAGTATGACTAATGCCTAGCATATGTTGTTTGCTCTCTCATCCTCTCCAGAGGAAGCAGCATATGCGCCAGTGTGTTTTGTTTGATAGGATTTTCTGCTGTCTTTTTAAATAGAAGTGCTGCTCTGCGTTGATGCCACAGAAAAGCAGCTCCAAAAGGTTCAGACCCTGTGCTTTGAGGGGAAGCTGGTGAGGTGTGGGACAGTGCTTAATTCTTGCATGTGTTTGTTCCCTAGCCTCTGAATAATTGAAAAAGTTTTTACTGACTGACTTACACACAGGCTTTACCCTGACTACAGCACTATCCTGCAATGCTATCATAACAGGGCTTCTTAGGCCAGCATCCTTCGGCAATCACTATCTTTGCCTTAAGACAGAAAAATTCAACCTCTTGAGCAAATTAGCAAGCTAGCTCTCAGCAATATTGCTAGAGAGCTGATCAAACATTTGGATGCACTTTCTGTGAGTTAGCTAGCAAGGCCCAGCCCCTTCTGCTGACGTCTTTCCTCTCTATCACACATCAGACTTTTCCCAGTGGAGCTGGAGAACAGGCTTCAATGAAAACTGCCTGTTTGCAGCTATATGGAGATTGCAGGAACCACAATCACTATTTCCTCTACCTGACCTGGAGCAGAAACTCCATCATCAGGATAGAAAGGTAGCCTTGTTGCCTAGCAAAGGTGGGATGATTTATCTCTGTCTCTAGATTGGTCCCTTTTCTTTGTTGCACAAGAGAATTGTTTTCAGACTTCCAAGGAGAATGAAACCAGGCTAGAAATCAGAGTGGATGTGCGAGAGCTGCTCTCCCAGGGAGGAGAAGGAGTTACAGGGTTTCTGTGCTTTTTGTTCCTGTGCAGCCCAGGACAATGGTTTTATCTGCCCCAGTTATAGCCCTGGGGGCTACCTTAGGGACTGCAACTAGCATCCTTGCCCTCTGCGGTCTCACCTGCTTCTGCAAATGCAAGCAACCTGGGAAAGGACTCTCAGAAAAGGACCAAGAGGAGGACACGGAAAATACTAAGCCCAGTGTGCTTCAGCCAGTCCAGCAAGTAAGACACAGTCTCTAATTTGCTCTCTGATTTTTCTTTAAATGCAGAGGGTGGGAATGCAACTTCTCTGTTAGGCTACTCAGCATATGATGATTTATGCTGCCTATTTATCTGCTTACTGTGTTCAGGATGTAACAACATGTTAATGGGAGTAAGAGTGAGGGAAAAACAGACATGGGCTGGGTGACCCACAGAATTACTGGAGCAGGAGACAGCTGCCACATTGTCAAAGAGAAAGCTGCTAATGGCAAAAATCGGGGAGGAGGACTGGAAATGCTGCTTAGCTGTCAAGCTAGATCACAAGGGAAATCATTTCCTGAGGAGAGAAGACTGGACTTTACCAGGTGGCATGCAGCATTGTAAAAAGGAGGTGACTCCTGCTGGGCTCTCATATAGCAGCTATTTCTCTAACTCTATTCACAGTATCTTATGTTTCCTGCAGGATAGTTCCCTGTCAACAGATGATTTCCTGTGAAAACCAGCCCTCCTCCTCCCTCTGCCCCTCTAACTGAGGGGATTAATTATGTGTGAAGTTAAAACAAGGCATTGAAATAATAATAAATGCAAGTGAGAATCTAGAGTGTGATGACTGGACAATCTCATCACACTGTGAATTGTTTTTTCACTTACTATAAGAGCAATGTGGAGTATGGATAATATCAGGCATCCTTGTGTGGTCTTTCTTGTTAGAATCCAAAACCTTTGATTTACTCCTGAGCTCAGTGCAAGAGAGGGGAATTGTAGGACCCTTCTAATATACTTATTAATGTGAAATGCTCCTTCAAAGGGAAATGTTTGACTAGTTTCCTTGGTTGACTGTGGTCTTTAGCATGAGCTACAGCACTTGTCAGTCTCTGAAAATATTACTTGTTGGCTGTTGCTCTTGATGTTTGCATGTGCCAATGTCCTTTTCACTTTCATCTAGCCATTCAACCAAATACTGTGCCATAGCAGCCAATTCCAAAGGCCATTGATCCATTGTATAACAGTTTTTCTTTGCCTTTTAATTATCTGAGCTGCCTATTAATTTTGTATTCTTAAAGAGTGTAGCAGGAGTCCTAATTGAACGTCTCTGTAATGTTTGTAATTACATATTCCGTCTGTCTCTGGCTACCACTCTTAGGCTTTTAATAGAAAAGACCCCGGCATCCTCATGCTCCTGGTTCAGTTTGTTCTGAGAAAAGATGACCAAATCTACTAATTGTATTGTAAGATCTGGTACAGATACACAGAATTGCATTACCAGAGCTTCTGGTTGCTGAGGGGTGGGAGGATGGGAGGATGGCTCCACTGACCATGGATGAACATCTGCACTGAGCTTAGGACTCCTCAAGAGACTGCTGCTAATTCTGAGCATTCATCCATGAGCACAGTGAATACCTCCTAGTACCCGTTTGTATTTTCCTAGGATGAATTTCACCTGTTTGATAGTTTTGTCATGTCCTTTCCAGGCTCCTTTCTTGACTTTTCTAAGGGCATTTGCCAACACCTGTATATAAGGGTGTACAATAATGCTGAGATTTTCCAAGTTTACTGTTAAAATGAATGAGAAGTGTGTAACTTTAACAGTCATATCACTTTGCATAGCATTTTTTCTATCTGTTGTCTTGAACAACACTACCCACAGATAACTTTACCTCCAGTCTCTTTCTATGAGACTTTTTGTTGTGGTAATCTTTTAGCTCAGAAACCTCTCAAATCTTTACTTTAACTTGACTGGACATTTCTTTTATACAAAAACATCTTTCCCAAAACCAAGATGTTTTTGGGAAACATCTTGGGAATGTATTAACCCATCCTGGAGCTTGTCTTCCAGGATGCCATCCTGCTTGCATGACTGAAATACACACTAAGTCACCGTGAAGTCCAATTAAGCCTCCAGTACCCAGCAGCTATTAGGTTAAGGTCTTCACAGTATTTCTACATTCATCAAGTTTTGCCACAACTTAATCCTGTACTTTACCTATGGGGGATATAATTATTCAACCTGCCCTCAGTGTATCACTATTACCTGAGTGATTGTATTCTTTTGGCATTGTAGACTTTCTAAATAGAATTCTTATTTCTAATGTTATTGGTTATGGGGTTTTTTTAAAGAAATCTGGCCAAATTATAGCAGCTGAATGAACATTCTGTCACAGAAAGTGCAGAATGTTCTTAGTTTGCATATTCCTTATGTTTAACAATTCTTTCCAAACAAAATGGTTTTCTTGCCAGTAACATGCATTCTCCTATGCTGTCAATGATTCAGTATCAGTCTACATACCTTGAAGGAATGAATCTGAAATTGAGTTCTGAGCTTGTGAAGTTTTATCATCTGTGTCTATGTTTATGAATTGTCCTTTCGGGACTTTTTTCCGACTACATTAGCACACTGTATGTCCTAGTCAGTGCTTGACATATTTAATTAATGAAGCCTGTCAGGGCCGCTGATTCTGATAAACAGAGATGACAAAAGAAAGATGAATCAAGACTGCATTTTATTCACTTGGCATGTCTCCCGTGACAGTGATGCTTGTATTTGCTATAGACAGAGGCTCCCCATGGACATGCCCTGCATACATGAGGAGGAAGAGTTCAAACACAAAGATACATCTATAGAACAATTAAAAACTGCTGTAAATTTGCAAAGTCTCAGCAAAGCATGCAGAATGAAGGTTCCTAAATGCATCCAGCAACAGCAACAATCTGGTGCATTGTTTGAGTGACACTGGGCAGGGACCCAGAAGGGTCAGTTGCAGCCTCCTTGCAACTTTTGGTTTCTTTGCTTTCATGCATTTTACACAGAACTGTCTGAACATTTCTGCATATCTCTTTATTTAAGATACTGCTGCTGATTTGCAAAGGGAACTTCCATAGGGCACTGCTATGTAACTAGATTAGCAGACAGCACTTGGGAACAGAGCTGGCAGCAAAAATAATAAACAGAGGCAGATGCAGTTGGAAGAGGGGGTGGGCTAGTCCCACTGTGCTTGCATATGTCTCTCATCTCTAATTCTGCAGAGCAGACAGACAAGAGGAATATTTAGACCCAGTGAAGCTCTTAGTTGCTGGGTGCTGATGGATTTCCTGACTAAATGTCTGGCTTTTAGCAAGGAAGAAAAGATTGTACTAACAATACCTCACATTTGTATGGTGTTTTTCATCCCAAAGGATCCCAAAGTGCTTCAGGTGCTAGCAACACACAGCAATGCAGGCATACTGCTCTGGTGTGATGGTCATTGACTGGTAGAACAGAAGCCTTATACAGCAGCTTCAGTAAAGAAAGAACAGCAGAAACTGGCAACCATGGCAGGCACTGTATACATGCTAGAAGTAATGCATTTGCAGAGCAAAAGCGACCTGGTTTTTCCAGCTGTTATCTAGTGATACCTAACATATTTTGCTTGGTTGGTCTGCTTTAATTTTAGAAGAATGGAAAACTGACTTTAAGCTTTGGATGAGTAACTTTGAATTTCCTATGTATTTTCGAACTGATGAGGCTCACATCTCTAAAAGAGGGATCTCACTTACAGACCTACACCGTATGACTTACATAACATCTCAACTCAGCTGAATGCTGGGTGGGGACTGCACACAGTGACGTCTTTTTTTCTCAACCCACTTCTGTTTCAGAGCCCTTAAAATTAGACAAGACAAAATGCTATGTTACATAGTGGACTTCCTAAACACTGATGTACTGGCTACTTTGAGAAGATGGAGTCGCTGACCTCATTAGTTCTTTACCACTGCCAAGTGCATGTAACCATAGTGCTACGATCTCCATGAGCAGGGTATGACTAAAGAGCTAAAGTCCAACACTGCTCTCTTTCTTCAGCTCTGTTTCTCGAGGAATAGGTATGTTCCCTCAGGACGTGTGAACTGGGACCACAAAGTCCCAACACAGACGAGTGCTTCGGGGCATCATCTACATTCATTATTAATAGGAAACAATGAGAGTAATGAAAAACTTTAATTACAATTACGAACATTTTCTGGCTCACTCTTGATCTAAACTTTACACAGAATAGGTTGGCAGGCAGCGGGGTTGGAGAGAATCCCACTGCACAATAATCAACCAAAATGGCAGTTTTACTTCTGCTTTTTGTCTTTTGTGTTTTGGAAACATTAATAAAATCTGTTGCAAGGGTCAGGGTCATTGACTAGTCAGATTTTGTTCTTTCCCATTGATGAATTGAAATATAAATGAATCAGGAATTATTTCAGTTTTGAGCAGACAGGATTCTTTCTTGGGACATAAGGAAAAGAGGACTTATATTCCACTAAAATATTTTTCATTGTTTTGGGAGAACAGTAATGCCTTTGTGACAACCTTTGCTTGGGCTGCCTGAGCATTACACCATCTTTCAGGTTCTTCTGCTCATTTCGTGTTCATGATTCAGCAGGGAATTGAAATGCTAAGAACAAACTTGGACATAAATCCAAATTTCAATCCTGGTATAATAAAGGGGAAATGTGTGTCTAAGAATCAGGTGGAACTCTGGTCAACAGAGCCAAGAGATAGTCCAAGAGGCTGAGATGACCACTGAATCGACTACTCTTGGTATACCATTGCAGGCCTCATTCATTCAACCAGTCCTCCTTTGTTTTATTACACCATGGTTGTACTTGCTCCAAGTGACTCTATGATCCATGCCTTTGCCTTTCTAATGCTTACTACATACTCATGTAAACCAGTTTGAAATCTGTGGGTGGCTATACCCTCTTGATCTTGGATTTGACTCCAATCATCAGGGTAAAAAACACCAGACCTCAATCATAGCAAAATTAATTTCATGGTTGATTTCTGTGCTAAGAGAAATCATAGTCTTATGAAGGAAGGATTAACTGGTACAGGAACAGGGGAGTAATCAAACGATAAGAACATCCCTTTTTCTTGTTGCAACCAAACATCTGTAGAGGAGTGAATCTGAAAAGGTATACATGAAGTAGAAAGGTATTGGCTTTGGCAGGAAAATATCTGGACATACAGGAAGTGATTTCTACCACCTAAGAAACAATGATGGTAAGAACGATCAGAGGCACCGTCTTTTCTCCCTTTGTCTCAGTTCATTTAACACTGAGAGAATTGGAAGAATTAGTCTAATTAGTGCAAAGTAATAAACAAGGTTTTAATTTTCAGTTCAACGTTAAGAAAACTGCAGAGCCAGTCCAGCCTCGAGCACTCCTGAAGTTTCCCAACATTTATGGCCCCAAACCAGTAGTAACTTCACCTGAAATTGTTAACTACACGCAGTACTCCTTGAAGACAACAGAAGAACCAGCTACTGGAAAACATACTGGCTTGCATGAGAACAGGATGAAGATACAAGTCAACGAAGAGCTGTTTGTTCTCCCTCAAAACGGTAGGAGCATTTGGTTTTCAGGCTAACAGTTGCTTGTAGATCTGTAATCTTCATGTAGATTGCTGTAGATCTGTAATACTTCTGAGCATAATGTGATTGTAGTTAGAGAAATAAATGTGAAAATGAAGACATGGGACACTTTTCGCTCTCTTATCATGAGCATTGTGAGTTCTGTCTTCAATGCATGTGTTTAATAGAAAGTAGTCATGGAGCTCATCAGGACATTCAGATAACAAAGCTGTAGTTGTGTCTGGTTGTAAATTTTTTTTTACCCAAATATCTTTTGTGTTGAAGAATCTGGCTCACTGGAAGCAGACAATTTGTAGAAAAACATGTATTTAGAGTAGTTTTACTGAGAACAGATGCCATTGTATGGGTGAAATATCTGGCCAAAACCAGGCAGAGTAACTCCTCTGGGACAACTGCTAGCTGTCCGGTAACTGACCTTGTCAGGGACATTGGCAGCAGGGGTGCAAGCTTCTACTTTATTTTCTCTGCTGTCTTTTTTCCACCACTTTGGTGAGATGGTCTTGGCTTGTTGTAATGTGCAATGGAACCAAAGGCTGACACCTCAGACATTTTTGCCAAACAGAATTCTTGTTTTCCAGCCAGCCCAAAGGGTAAGATGCCAAAGCCTGGAACATAAGATTCCTGGAGCCTGAGAGAAAATGCAATGTTAATTATATACATCTGGCAGCATGTCTGGGTTGCTTCCATTCTGATTTTTACCTTCACAGCTGTCTTTTAACAGTATAATTGACTCTTAGGGCTACCACATTAATAAAACCTTCCTGAAGATTTGCCAGAGTCACAATGCCATCTGTCATGATTTTTTTTTTAAAGAGAATTCTTTTTATTTTTTTTAAATTGCTTGAGATTATATTTTTGCCCTTCTGGGAGGACAATTGCTACATTCACCCTCCACCCTGAGCCTTGTGAGTATGGAAAAGAAAGTACCATGGGAAGCAGCTGCATTGGAGGAAAAGACTGTCTGAGCCACATTGTTACGTGTCAGAGAGAATATTATAGGGTGGACAGACTGAAGGATAATGGCTGCATGTAGGCTAAAGCTTTATATTAGTGTATTGGTGTAAGAGCCTCTCTGCACTGCTAATGGCACAAGCAAGTTTGCTTCCTGCTGCGTCTGATTTCATAGCTCAAGTGTTGCTGAAATAAAGCAAGAATTGTCATGTTCTCCTTTCAGTGCCACAATGAACTGTTCTGGATTGTGGCTGACATTTTTAGGAGGAATTGTGGTGGTCCCACTGTTTTCTGTGTGAATCAGAACTGACCTTGCAGATAACACCTTTTGATGACAAAAGCTGTGACTTCCCTTTTAGTCCTGCAGCTTGCTTTATTTCAGTATGAAACATGTACTCAACTTCAAAATCACACTTGGAGAAACTGCCTTACAGCTTCCCAAGCTCATTATCTTCAACCTGGTCAAGCACTATGGAAATAGATGTCTTCTGCATGACAAAGACTGTATTGTTAAAATTTAAAAAATTTTTAGAGAGGTCTGAACTAAGCAGGCTCAAGTTCTTATTCCAAAGAACACAAAATCTAATTCACCAACGTAAGTTAACAATTTAAAACAATATAACAAGTAATGAGTGTAATTTAGACACCTTGGCCTAGGCACAAGGTAAAAGAGCAAGTGTGTGAACCACCTTAGAGCACAAGGTGGTAGACAGCAGGCAGCCTGTCCAAGTGCTGTAGAAAGAGCTGAAAGTATAAGAAAACAGCGCAAAAAGGAGATATAGTGATGGAAGAAGGAAGAACATAAATGATATACCTGCATGCAAGGTGCAGCAATACTAAGACATTTAGAAAAGTCAAGTCAAGACAGGGTGGATTTGTTCTTCTTGGAAGGTGAAGACCTGCTTGCTAAAGGGGTTATTTCAGTTCCAGGTGTAGTAAAGGACGTGTGTGTCACAGAGCACTTGAACCCCGAGAGGGCAGCCAGCTGTAACCAGGCCCCTGAGCTGCGCTACTCCCTTGCGTATGATCAACAAAAAGCCGAGCTGCGTGTGGCCCTTCTGGAAGGTAAGGGGCAGAGGTCTTCCACTGGTGATTCTTCATCTGGAAGGTGCAAGACACCTGTTGGTTTTATAGAGAGTTCCCCTTCTGCCTTAAAAACAACATGTATCCCCAGGACCAATGGATGTTTCACTGGTTCTGGGCTTGCAGAATAGAAATACCTGGTAATGTCACTGCTTGATGTAAGCATGCAGGGCATGGCTTGGGAACAATTGTTTGCAAAGCTAAAAAGCAGAAGTCAGGAACCAGGACAGGCTCCTCCAGTCCCAGACATGGTACAAAGCAACCTCTTCTTATTATTTTTTCCTTTGGGGGCAGGAGGAAGGGGGCTGCTATCTCCTTTGTCTCTATAACTTCATTCTTCAACTTGACCCACTCCCTACTACGTCTTCCTGAAGTCAAGTCAAAGGCTGAGCTGGAGATACTAGACTTGTCCTGTAGGCCACTGAGGAAGGTCCCTCTGGCTGTGCCTGGCCAGGTGGCCAGGCTCTGTGTCACTTTCCGAAGTGGGAACTGACAACTATAACAGCTTTTCCGCTCAGGGCTGGAGGATTAGCAGTTCCTCTGGGAAAGTAAAATAAGCTGACTGAATAATTCATGGGCAGTGCAGATCTCTGTGGAAACCTAATCAAATCACACCATCTGAAGTGAGAATTGAATGGGTGCTAAACGGCAGCCACTGCTATGGGTCGCCTGCAAGAAGCAAGCCCACAGCTTCCCGCAATGGGTGGACAGTCGTGCCTGCTGGCTGCCACCCTGGCTTTCCTACACACGTGCTCCTCCCTGGGTGCCCCACTGCCACCCAGGGAGTATCTGGCTCTGCTCCCCAGATCCACTCCCCTAAGAAACCAGGAGACCCCTTGTGAACCATGGGACCTGGAAGCTCTGAAGCAGCTGTCCTTGGACTGGCTACAGCAAGGACTTCTGTTTTGCCCACAAAGCCATACTGTTTCATGACCCCTTGGAAGAAGGCATGCTCCTCTTGCTGCAGAGAAGGCAGCACAATTCTGCTGATGTAATTGAAGAGGAGTGTGAAATGCCATTCTCACTCTAGGCTTTTCACCATAAAAGGGATATAAAATTAGTTATGAATGTCTCTTGACACAGATCTTTTGGGCTGTGGGATGGTTTCTGAAGGAGTCATTTACCAGAGGTTGGACAAGCAGAATATAATAACCTTTAGACATATCACACACTGGCCTGCAGGGATGGATGTGTGCCAAGAGGGAGGGCTTTCCCATCTCAGGTATCTGTGATTGACCACCCTGCATGGGATCATGACTTAGTCTACCCTGTGCAAGCGGGAACAGAGGTCAATGTCTATGCAGCTATTTTATTTTATCGCTCTCATGATATAAGCAATTTAGCCACAGATATTTCAGGGCTGTCTTTTGTGAAAGGTCCTTACAATCAACCTTTCTTTTCCAGCTATGCATGGCAGAATGAGTGGGGACCAAGATGCTGGCTGCCATTGTTACATACTGGGCACACTGGTGAGCAAGTCAGGTATTGCTGAGGCCCAGACAGAGCTAAAGAAGAAGGTGCTTCACACCCTCTGGGAGGAGGTCCTGCGATTCCCATTAATGGAGGAGGAAATGCCAGAGGGGACACTGACTCTCACCCTGAGAAACTGCGACAAGTTCTCCAGACACAGCATCGTGGGCGAACTCAAACTGAGCCTTGCTAGCATGGAGAAGTCCTTTGGGATGTCCCAGTGGGAAAGGCTAAAGACACCAGAGAAGGTACAGACTCAGTCTATGTAGGTAGTCTAGAAACTCTAATGCTTAAGTGTGTGGACAAGAGAAGCCCTCTTCCAAGTTGGCTGCACGTCAGTGGGTGGTTTTATTTGTTTGGAGCCAGATTTAGGGAGATGATGTGTGACTGCAGAGGTCACTCAGCACTGCTCTGTGTTGGTCTGCAGCTAACCATTTCAGAAAGCAATCAAAGGCCCATCAACCCAGCCCTTCCATCTACAGCTCCCAGCAGTAAATATGTGTCAAAACTCCCTCTCCTCCTCCCTCAGTTACATGACAATCTGACACTGATATCTGTAATTCAAAGCCTATGTCTAGAAAAAGTTATGTGAAATTCTGTGAATTAGCAATGTGGGACTGTGGTGGCAAGAGCTGAAATACCATAGAGTGCCTACAGAGCAGGACGGAGGGACTCTAAAGAGCTGGATGCGAGTAAGGCATGTGGTGGCACCCCAGGGGGCCTTAAGCTAGGGGTGAAATGTATTGTTGGGAATGAAATGTTTGACTGAAGACTACTCATCCTTACTGGGATCAATCCAGCAGTGCTATTCATTCTGGGAGACATCAAAATATCACTCATTGCATTGTGTTGCCTTTCTTACACATCAACCCCCCCACACACCTTTCCTTCCTTGTCCACACCTTTCCAACCACACAGACAGGGAAAATGGAAGGACAAATTCCAACAGCACTTAAAGTAGGTACAGGGGATGCTTCATGTGCAGAAATTTCTTGCACATTTCCTCAGGATCCTTTTCCCTGTCATGACCTAGATTGTTCTTCTAGCAGCAGCAATACACTTAACAACATGGCAGTAGGGTGCTGCTATTGTTGCTACTAGTGCATGGCTACAAACAGGTACCTATTGTACTCTGATATGGTATGGGGTGAGCAGTGCAAAACAACAGCAGCATTGTTGCTAAGCATGCTGAAATAAATTATTGCCTGTCACCATCAGGGGTGAGGGCTCTCCACTGAGTTGCCCACAGACACAGAGTACAAAGTTAACACTTCTGATTTCCAATAATGTTAATTTATCTGATCACCACTTGAATGCCAGTAGGCCTGGCCACTCTAAAAAATGTCTGGCAGAGAGGCAGCAGAAACAAATGGGTGGTCTGAATCACTTTAATAAGCTTCAAGCACAAGGCTAAATACTTGCCTAATAGCTGTAAATTGAAATGAGTTCCCAGTCTGCTGCTGTAAAAAGATATGTCCAAAAGAAATTATTCCAATATAATGATTTAAATTCCTAAACTGAGATAGATGGAGCCCTCCCACCCTAATCTACTTAGTATCTGCTTTGTAAACAATACCCAAGGAACAGCCTGTTCACGGCAATGGTCAGTTGTCACTTAAGTATACCTGATGGAGTCCTGACATACTGGGTACTCAGCCTTGGCCCAGCTTCACAGCTACGCATAGAAACAGGGCAGAATTCTTTTCTTCTCCAGGCTGACAGCACAAGGTTAACACTAACAGTACTGCTGAGCAGTGCCCCAGTTTGAGCTGAGGATGTGCAGTGAAAGCTGAATTTGCGTCATCTGGGACCTGAGAAAGCCAACCATTGCACAGACAGCTTATACACAGATCCTGAATCATTCATCAAGAACCAGAGCGGGAGGGAGTGAGGGAGAGCGGATCAAAAAAGAGGAGCTATTTTTGACAGCATCCATCCAGGAACAAAGTTACTGGGCTTTGTTTAAATTCTGACATTGCCTTGAAAAGCCATGAGCTTTTCATTCCATGAGAAATTTCATTCCTACCTTCCCAGTAATTCTCCCACACACAAGGGAATGAGCTCAGAGGGAACCTTACAGCTAACCAGGTAATGTAATTAGTATTCAGGAATTCAGGACTGCTGTAAGCAATGCAAAGTGTAGATATTGCAGACTGATATCCTTATCTTGTCTTCCTTCCCTCCCAGTGCTTTGCTAATGACAGTGATAATAATGGCTCCTTGCATAGCACCTTTCCTTTTGTGATTTCATGGTGCCCTGCACGCGTAATTCATTGATGACCCTCTGATGCTTTTTATCCTTATTGCACAGAAAGGAAGACTGACGCTCTGGTGGTTGTGTGAATTTGCAAGTTTGCAGCACAAAGTGCAGGTTATGGATTTAATAGGAAAAAAAAAAATCAAAACCTAGAAGGAGAGGGAAGGAAAAGTACCTCTGACTTGGTCTCTTCACACAAAACTCCAGCAGATACCAACCATTGCAGGTTTTGGTTTTGTGTGGATACAGGCTGGTCAAAAACTTGATCAGAATATGAGGAGCTGGAAAGCCATAAGTGCAAGATGTGACGTGTGTGTACAATGTGTTTGTGTGTGTGAGGGCGTGCGTGCATGTTTGTGTGCACGTTTACAGAGCCCTGCCACCCTCTAACCCCCCCAATCTCCACCATAATTATCTGTGCCTGGAGCTACAGGAACCAAATTCTAGCCAAGAGCTATAGAGTGGGATCTGGTGAGATGTAGAGAGGATAAACAAAAGGACATTATGACCTGCCTAAACAGTGGTTTTGTATTGAGGTGGTATTTGTATTTGTCCCTCCATGTACAAACACCTTTTCTTTTGTAGTGGACATACAGCCATTTGAATCTGCCTCTGTTTGTTTTCATGTGTAGGTTTTTTAAGATCCACTTAGATTTAGGGCAGCATTTATGTAAGTGAAGTGCATATGAGCCCTTCCTTGCTACCTGAGTGCAGGAAAAAAAAGATTTACTTGGGCTGATTTGGGATTGAATTTCAGGCTTCCTTGCTAATGGCCTCCCACCTGATTTGTGCACGACAAATAAGTCATTCAAACCAGACAGCGATGACAGCCATGTTTTCTGGAGAGTCAATCAGCTCATGCAGAGCATACAGGGTCCTGTCCTTGCCTGTTGCAAGTAACCAGGTGAAAACTTAATTTGAAATATTTATGGCTCACTTACAAGCGAGAGCGCAGAGCACAGAAATGGCCTGGAGAAGGGCTGTCTGTCCTAAAGCGTGTAAATCATGCTAAGGAGTCCAAAGGGAGTCTGTTGAATTGACATTGGCTTTCTGGGACTCTTCTGGGTCATTAACCTCACACTAAACCAGATTCCTGTCACAAGCTCCTACTCACTGAGAGAATAACTGCTCCCCTTTTGCCCCTCGCCGCAGGCTGGCAGCCCTGCAACACAGGCGTGGGCTTTCTCTCCTTCCTCACTGGCTCCCAAGGAGGAAACAGCACTGCTGTCCCAGGGGAGAGCGATGGGCAGTGTGGTTATGTCCCTCTGCTTCCCCCTCCGGGGGTGCTTGTCCAGGGCAAGTGGGAAGGAAGGGAAGAAAGGTCAGGAGGCTAAGAGGACAATCACTAATGGGAAGAAAGGAATAAGAAAAGAAAAGAAAA
>VZTL01026859.1:0-20341 GCA_013400535.1 Scopus umbretta
GCTCCTCATAAGACTTGTTCCCACAGACTGGACTTTTTTCATCACCTCTGAAACCCCACCCTCACACAAATAATTGAAAAGCCATCATTGTGAGAGATCATCTCTATGGTAAAAATAGCTTGCTTGTTTTCCTTCCACAGAGACAACATCTGTTGAATGAAATGAAACAAAGCAAGTAAAGTGATATCAGCTTTATAAATGACATCATCCAGTCATGCTGGTCCTGTATATAATTTTTTTTAATAGAAGTAATTTGCTTTTAAAAATTTTATGCATTATGAAAGTCAGATTTTGCTGCTGGGTTCACAGCACGGATTTCAAAAAGTAGATGAACGGAAAGGGTATTTTTCTCTCCTTGAAGTCATCAAGTGGGGATCCGCAGCATGCTCCCGCCCTTTAAACTGCCTATGTGCCAAAGTTCTCTTTGCTTCCACCTACACTGAGGCTGGTGCCACAGGATTAAACCTTCTCAGTGATTTGCCTCCAGTAATTCAAATAACTGCAGCCAAAACCTGGGGACAGCTTTTCTGCTTTGTTTTGTTTCCCTTTGTACCTACCCCTGCAAGCAACAGTCATGCAAAGAGGGATAGTATTCAGCAGTCATGCAGAGAAAGCTACTTTCCCCCACCCCAGTAATGATGGCTTAATTCAAACCATTAATTTTTTTTAAGTTTCAGAAGAGTGGTTGCAGGTATTTTATTATTAACACTGTTATCCCTGAAGGTCACAGATTAGACAATCTATGTTTATACGGTCTTTGCTCATCTTGTCTGAGCTTGGGCTCATGTGCTGCACAGAGCTCAGAGCGTTGGCATCCACGGTGACTCTGGAGGTGGGATTTAACTTCAGAGAAGTCGCTGATTGCTCTGTCTTGTAAGCAAGCTTTCTGCAGCCTTGAGACACTATCACCCAACCGATAGCCAAGTAGTCATGTTCAGGAGCAAATGCAAGCCCTGAGGTAAAAGGATATATGAACAGACCACAGGAGACTAAAAAATTGTCGAAGATACTGGTGGTTTATCTGGAAAACAGAGGATGAGGGCAGACATTACTGTTCAATGAAAAAGAGGTGAGAGAATTACTCTGAACTTTAGATAGAGTAACTAGTGTGCATTGACCTCTCCAGAAGTGAAACCACAAGCAAGGTGTGAGGAATATGTGTATTTTCACATTAATATCTCTGCTCCAGGTCTTTACAGGAAGCTGAAACACTTTCTGGAGAGTTATTTTCCTTTTAAAAATGGGGGGGTGGGGGTGGGAGGACGTACAACACACAATTATCTCAAATTTTTCTGTTCTAGCATAATTTTTTTTTAAAAAAATCTGCTGTGGATCCTTCCCTGCCAGCACATGAACAACTATCTGTCAGCTGAAAAGGTTTTCTCTGCTTGACAGCCAGAACAAAGCATCCTGAACCAAGTGCCTACTTAGCTCTGGAGCAGGATTTGGCGCTTGCAGTTGTATGAACTGTGAATGTGTTACTGAGCAGTGTGTATCTGGAAAGCCTTTGCCTGACTGGTAGGGCATGTCTGAGCCTTGGAGAAGACAGAGAAGTATTTGTATTGCTTTTCACACTAGGATTGCCAGATGGTCAAGCCTGTGTACCCACAGCTATCAAATAGAAACACTGAATTCCTTTAATAGATTTTTTTTTTTTTTAAATTTAGAAAAAAATAAGCAATCCCTTTTAGGTGGATAAACTGTAAAGAAGGTTTTGAAGTTTGTGGAATTAAAATAGAAAAGTCTGAATAGCTAACTAGTATTGTGACTTGTCCAAAGTGATCATATGTTGATAACAATGAGAGTCCCAAGGCCTTACATACTGAGTTAAAAGACGAATCAGCCTGACTGCAGCATTTTGCATCATCAGTTCATAGGACATTTCTCTATTGGCAAATACATACTTTTTCCCTTTCCTCCTCTCCTGGTCTTTTGTGCTGCCTCTTTTTCTCTTGGGCTCTAACCAGATCTCCTTTTTGCAGGGATTGTACTGCTTTTTATAAAACAAGGGAAGGTGAATGGCTGAAATTAATGGCTTTCATAAACACCGACAGAGACAGGTTGAAGGAATATGAATTCACTTCTAGATATGGGTTGATTGGCAGCCTGAAGATGACATTAGAGATGGTGGAATGCAAGCTCTACAGTGTAATATTGCTTAAGGGTACTGCTTAGTGTATTGAGAACCTGGATGTGCAATGCAGAAGATACAGTGTTACTGTAGCAGAAGCTGGGGAAGGGCATTGGTGTTTAAGCCGGATCCCCAGCTTGTGTCAGTGCTAGCAGTGAACAATTTACTTGGAGGATTTGTTGTCCATCTGCCTCATTACTTAGTGAGGAGATGCAGAAAACAAAACTCGGACACAGAGGTGGATTTTTAAACCGGAATTTTGGAAATGTGTTGTTTTTTACCTTTAACATGGCTGTGAGAAAAGCTCAGCTACCTGGCGACTTATTTGAACCTGTTCCTCAGTTTCGTACCCCACGCCATGAACAGGTTGAGGATGTCCATGCAGTTCTTCTGTCTGTGCAGATTTCACATTTCTCTTTTTCACCTCCCCAAGGCTCTACTAGTTGTGTCCTGGCTGCAGGAGCACTTGTAGGAGTTGGCTCTTTCCAGTCTTAAATGCTGGACATTGACTGCAGACTGGATAACTTTTCAGTCCTGTTCTTGCTTCTTCTTAATTTAATGTCAGGTCACCAAGGGGCTGCTGGTGAATGAGAACATTAAACAGAAATCCCGCTCATGAGACACTCTGTCAGCCTTGCCTGGAGAGATAAATTCCTTATCCTAAAGCTCAAGAAACAGTCAGACTGACTGCATTTGAGAAATGCATTTAAAACGTTCTACTCATGGTAGGCAGGGGCTGTGGTTAAATGGCCATGTTACAATGTCAGGACTTTGTAAGGAAGGTCAGGCCCTGGATGTATGTATGTGTATTAAGTGTTGAGAAGTGGAAGGATGAAATTAAATGAAACATCTGTCAGTATTGCATCTGTGCTCTCAACTAGTCAGATTCCTAAATTCAGCTACTAAAGTAAGCAAATAGAAAGACCTTCATCTCTTTCTTTGGGCTTAAATTTATAGGTGTATGTTGTATTATTGTTGTATGTTGCTGCAAGGAACAGCCAGTCAGTGCTCGAAACACACACAAAAGTCTGGCTGCGTCCTCAACAACCCTCTGCTTCCAGGGCCTCCCAGCTTTCTGCTTTGAGAAGGCACAAGCCAGGGGGTGACTTCTCATACCTTTTGGCTTTCCAATGCCTATCAAAAATTTACAGAGTAATATAGCATGGGAGCAGCCAGCATCAGCTTGCTGAGTGTCGGCATGGCAGGGGAACGCTAATGGCAAGAGTGGGTGACCCCCCAGCAGAGTGCTGAGCCCTGCACTGCCAAGGCAACAGAGTGGGGCTGTGGGGAATTAGGCACTGGTGTGGTATGCTGTTGGGTGAAATATCTGCTTTTTCTGGCAACAGTCAAATCATTGACTTTGGCACCTATGAAGTCATTGGAGCTAATTTTCTGTTGCACTGAACCTTGCATAGATGTTTACCCAGCAGCAAACGGATGTTAAACCTTAATGCTGGATGTAAAGCCACTTGGCCCTCGCTCTACCCTGGTATAAATAATTATGCCTGATGTAAGGCAACAAAGAATTAAGACTGCTGATTCTTTTTTTAATAGAAGAATAATAACCTGTTCAAGGCATGCTATGACTCATGCTCAATGAAATGACTGGTGCTGGCTACCTAGTAATTTGGAGCTAAATTTGATTTTACACCTGCACTTAAGGAAATGTGGTAAAATTACCAGTGATTAAGTGGAATCAAAAGGCACAATGAGAACCTTATTGTAAGCCTTCGTCATCTTCTGTTTCCCTTGGTTTGGGCTTCCTCCTTTGGAGAGAAGAGAATGACAGACTGGGCTTGGTTTACTGTTAAAGAGCAGTGTGCATGCTTTCCCAGACCACAGCACTGATGTCAGCCTTTCATTTGTTTCTCTAACAGGACATAGGCAACGTCTTCACAGCAACCAATACGGAGGTCATCTCCATAGGTTCTGTTTTACTTTCCAATATATCATTATGGTTTTGCACCACCAATTTCTGAAGGAGGCAAACTCCCATTTTAGCATGTCTTTTTGTCTTGCCTGTCTGAAGGACTGTGTTTTCCATTTTACAAATATATGTTGCAATTGCTGATAGTGTCACATTTAATAGAATTTAACCATCTTCAGTCTTTTATTCTACCAAAATGTTTTCATTAGAAGCTCTCACCTTTGTTAAAGGCAATTCAGCCTGAGGTTCAGGGGCACCCCAGGTTCTGGTTTTGAGTGGTTTTATTCAAGATGCTTTGATCATATCAGGTTTTATCAGTCTTAGTGAGTAGAGCTTTCTGAGTGAGTGCTAATGGCACTTTTCATCACATGTCAATCATTGTCATCAAATGCAGCTCTGAAACTTATGATAGAGAAGTCAGTTATTATTGTAGACCTTGATTTTAACCCTTAGGACTTACATGCAGACTGGTGTAATATTGTTCTTTCCCGCATCGCTACATACTGTGTAACAGCTGTGTATCTCCTACTATCAGTTTCTTTGTATTAGCATCACCTACATCTACACCTGCACCATCACAGTATTTTATTCATTCACATTTTAGCAGAACTGTTGAAAGAAAACCTATTGCAAGAGAGAGCAATCCTTCTTCATTCTGTTTCCAGCCTAAACAATGGTATCATTGAATTTGTAGCTCAGATTGCTGCATGTTGACTGGTGCTCAGGTTCTGAAAGTATTTACTTACGTGAACTGGAATTTTGGTACCTTCATGTCTCATCAATATTTTGCAATCTACTGCACTGGTGATATCACAGCCTGGCGTGTTGATGTTTTTTGGGTGACTTCTTGTAAATACTGAGAGTGAAAAAAAATCTCTTTGCATTCTCTCTTGCAGAGATCCTCTAATTCTGCCCTCTATTGACATATTCCTGCTTATTGTCTCCCATTATATCTCTTGATCAGGATACTGGTGTTCCTCTTGTGCAGTCTCATTGTGATGTCTTCTTAATGTAAGTATTTGTACTCCAATTAGTTGCTTCTTCTGCATCCTCATCTGCTACTGTCTATAGGTCATCACTTCGTTCCAAACCGTTCATATCTGCAATGTTTCAGTGGGGAGGAGAGGGGCATGACAGTGTATGTTTTCATCTTGTTCTCTACTTCTGTGGTCATAGCTTTTGGGACTGGTTGGTTGTTTATGTATTGTGTTCATCACTGATTTTTGAGATTGTACCACTTTGAAAAAAATGTAGTTTGTGTCTGGTATTTTCTTCACTAGCATGTGAGCTGCAGGTATTCTGTCTTGGCAGGATCTGGGGATCTTTGACTCCAGAACATCCCTCTGCTTCTGGGGAAGTCAAAGTCCCAGTGTGTCTGTTCAATTAGATCTTTGTTCTTTTGGTGTCAGTCTGGTAGTAACAATTTTCCTGCTCTCTTAGTTAATGTCATTAGATTGCTTGTTTGTGACTGAATCTCTGTGAGAGGGTTTCCAAGGGTAGCTTTTAAGTCAGTGGACTGAAAATCTGGTTGACGTAAGCTGCTGATGAATTTTTGGTTCAGACCTCCTTCTTTTAAAGCATACTTGGCTTGGAAGTCATCTTACAATTACCTCTTTCTTATGCTTTTTACCTTTCACTACCTCTTTGTAGCAATGGGGGCTACCAGGAGTTCAGGTTGCAACACCTTGTTCTGAAACTATTTTCAGTAGTGCTTTTTGATCTAAATAACACTCATCATGAGGCAAATACTCATAATGCTATTCCAGCAATGAATTCAACTTCTTAGACCTCCTAATTTTATACTTAAGCTGTAGGATGTGGAAAAGATTAAAGATCCATGTTCATTTTGTATGTACTTAATGACACTGCAAACCACTCCTGATTTTTGCTGTTATTCACATCCAAATAACAGTGCACTGCTCACACAAAAGTGCAGAAAATAAGAGTGTAAGGAGACCATTAGAAGAGGTGTACTGGATGCAATTTTCCTCTCACTTAAGTCCTTGGAAGGTCGTCAAAATTACAGAGGTACCATGGGTTAAAATGAAAGCAAAGCTTGACCCACTGTAGTAAATTAGTCACTCCTTTTAATTTATTAATCTCTCATAAGTAAGTTCAGCTCTGATACAGGGGAGGAAGAGAGGGGAATGGCTGCTCAACAGCGTGGCCACTCCAGACCTAACAGTGTGTGGGGCAGCTACTGGCTTCTCGTCCTCTTGCTCATAGTAAGCCTGCCTTGAACTTAGTCTAGAGTGACTTCACTGTGCTCAAATTGACATGCCCAGGGTTGCGAAGGCATTTGTATTGGCACATAGAAGTTCTACAGAATTCAGTGGGACCTCAGGCTTACCTGTGACTCTCATCTCATGTAGAGGGGTTTCATCTTCTCATCTGTAGCTTTCTCAGCCTACCTGGATCTGCTCACAGCTCCCTTTGCATCTGAATTCAGGAAGATAGAGCACAGACGTAACATCACACCCCCTGTGGTGCTTGCAAATTTATGCCTCTGTGATAAATTGCAATTGTTAGGTGGAATGATTAGGGACTAAAGCAGATCTTCTGAAGAAACTCCCTCCTGAAATCAGGAGAGGAACAAAGAAATGCTATTCCTCCTTTCTGTTATCTGGTAAGAAGAAATAGAGGCACTTTTGAATGAAATTAAATTAGTGAAATGATGAGGCAGTAACAGTGATGGCCTGGCGTTGCTTTGCAGTTTTACCTATCACAGTGTAACATCTCTGTGTGATAACCCTGAGCAGCAGTGACACAGAATCCTCAACAAATGTTGTGATGTAGTAAAAGGATGTTCTGATGTAATTATGAAGTAATAGCATCTCTGCCCATCAAAATGGTCACTCTCCCAGCAGTTATGGTAAGCTTAAAAAATCATGCAGTACATTTGCATTTGGAGAAATAAACAAAATAAATCAATGTATGTATTATAGTTATACATTTACTATAAATCTGAACTAGTTTTATTTCTAAGCAGAAAACTACACATGTAACAGTCTCAATACACTCAAAACCTATCAACATCAGCTGCAGTAAGTTTATTGCAGCAATTTGCCAATGGAGCTCAGCGGAGCAATGTATGTGAGTAATGTCACTGTTACAACATTCATTCCTATATAGATTTTAATTTCTACATCAGTTCTCTTTGTCTCTGTGTGGAACTGTATCTACACAGTATTTTGTCACTGTAAAATCCATAGTATCTGCAATAACAACAGCTTAGTGGATTGCACTTCGAAAGATTGGAGACAATTCATTTCTTCTGACCATTAGAACATAAAAATTTAAAAGTCAGAACTCTTGTGCCCTTTTCCCTTGAAATCTGTCTGTGCCCTTTGATGGCATTTGTGAAAACGTATCAGCAAATGTAAAGCTGTATCTATGACATCAAGAGAGTATTACAGTGAAAATCTATACGGAGAATAAAATTTAAGCATTGAACAGCAAACTATAAAAAGTAACCAAGATGATGAATATTCTTTGCAGTCTACACAGTCTATTCAATAAATGCTTAGGATGAACTCAGTGACTGTACCTCCACTTTCTTGTCCTGTCTCAAAGTCTATGCTAAAAGTCTACTTATACTAACTCACAACTGTGCACAACAAATGTGTGCGGGTCAGAAATCACACCCATACATGGGCTGTAGCTCCAAGCTCCTGTCCAGTATACCATCAAATTCTGCATTTAAACCAGATGGACTGTCACAGTTTAACCTGGCAGGCAGCAAAGCACCACAGAGCCACTCACTCACTCTCCTGGCCCCTGTGGGATGGGGGAGAGAATCAGAAGAGCAAAAGTGAGAAAACTCATGGGTTGAGATAAAGGCAGTTTAGTAAGTAAAGCAAAAGCCACACGCCATCAAAGCAAAACAAGGAATTAATTCCCTACTTCCCGTTGGCAGGCAGGTGTTCAGCCATCTCCAGGAAAGCAGGGCTCCATCATCCATAATGGTGACTTGGGAAGACAAAACGCCGTAACTCCAATTGTCCTTTCCTTCTTCTTCCCCCAGCTCTATATGCTGAGCATGATGCCATATGGCATGGGATATCCCTCTGGTCAGTTGGGGTCAGCTGTCCCAGCTGTGTCCCCTCCCAACTCCTTGTGCCCCCCCAGCCTGCTCACTGGTGGGATGGGGTGAGGAGCAGGAAAGGCCCTGCTCAGCAGTAATGGAAACATCCCTGTGGTATCAACACTGTTTCCAGCACAAATCTGAAACATAGCCCCCTACTAGCTACTGTGAAGAAAATTAACTCTACCCCAGCCAAACCCGGCACGTTCCCCGCCCCTTACACCATATCTTTTATGCCATGCTCAGGTCTCACATTATCCAATACATTCTCATTACCCCCCCCCTCCCCCAACCCTTCCCATCCTCTGATATACTCAGATACATAGGCAGATATCATTCCCTTAGTCTATGGACTACTACTGTGAAATGTCTGTACAATGTCCACAAACATCCACAAAATGTCCATTGAGCTCATTCAGTCCATGACTTTGGGCTCCATCTCTTATGGTGTTACTGGGACCAAAGTCAGCTCAGGTTGGGTTGTTCCTGCACTTGGACTGCTTCTTGTAAGGCTTGTCCTCCACTGGTTCAGGTGGTTCCTGCTATAGTAATGCCTATAATGTGCAACTCAGATCATGGGTTACAACAATTTAAAAGTATTTCCATTACAGTCTCCACCCCTGGCCCCTTTGGATCAGACCATAGGGTTTAACATTATGCTCATTGCTAGTTTGTTGACTTCTTTGGGAGTCAAAATAGAGCATGAGTAATTGTGGCAGAGTTTGATGCTAAATAGTAAGCCCTTTCAAACGTCCAGGGATAAAATAAAGCGATAAAGGAAATATCTCTTTTACAGATAGAGAAAGCAAACCAGTAGCTTTCACTTCCCTAAAGCCACAGAGCAAGCAGCTGCTTGAATCAAGAATAGAAGCCTGGGGTTCATGACAATGCTGAGTTTAAATTATGCCTAAGTACAGTGAGCTTGTGAGGGTCATTAATCACTTGCTTGTCTTTCCCTGTGCTTTAGAACCCTAAAATATTTTGAAAATAAATTAAAAATTATGTTCAGCAGGATAAGTAATTATATTGGGATTGCATGGCAATGAAAGAACCACAGATAAGATTTTTGCATTGCAACAATGTTTAATAAACTGTGAAAGATTGGGAAAGTACAGATAGATATCTGAAAGGAGAGACAGCCTTCTTTGGGGGCATAGTAGTAAAGAAAGCACATAGGAAAGTGAACTCTGTAAGCTCCCTTGGTGGAAACTATTGCTGAACAAGGTATTTTTGTGAATAAAGATCTTGTTGTGTTGGTCATCATGGTTGCCATGGCTTGGTTCAATTTTGAAAACTTAGTGTGACTGCAGGTCATGCCCAGTAGGTCTGCCAGGGTTGCCGTGCACATCCCACTTTTAACTCACAAAGGTTTCCTGCATTTTCTCCTAACTTTTCTTTACCCTTTTGCTCATGATTTAATTTTCTTTTTGTAAGGATGGTTAATTTTCTGACTGAAGAAAAAGTAGACAGTCACTGGCTAGGCTTTTTTTTTCATTATAATTTATGTGAATCTGAGTTTACAATGGGCATAATCACTGATGAATATTCATGTAATTTAGTATCTTTGAGGAATTGTTATCCTGTTTAATCATGCTTTAAAGCCTGTGATACTCTTTCCTGTTGATAATGCTTCTTAGCATATTTCCTGTTGCAGAGAGACTGAGCCATTCAAAGATGCCGAGCTTATTTGGTGACACAGGACACCATGCAGAAGAGGGATATGTTTTCAGCTCTTTTGAGAGCTGAGGCCGATAAGATGCCTTGTATTGTCTCTGGGAAGCTGATAAGATCAAACACTACCTGATATTGGGAAAGCAAAATAAGCAGCAAACCATGTTTTTTTCTCTGCTATTAGAGGGCAAGACTCATTCACTTTTCAAGGGAATGTCACCTTCAGCAGCCACTTTGTTTGTCACTCAAGTCACTCCCCAAAAGCAGGAGTCCAGCCACTCTCCAATTTCAGGAATTAATCTTTTGTGTAGGGGGAATTAAGCAAGCAATACTGAAAGAGCTTGCACCAAAATATGTCTCACTCAGCAGAGCTGTGCTGAATACACAAAAGAGCCTCTGTGCCCCTTACCTCCGATTGCTCTCCAAGTGGCAATGAAGCTAAGCTAATTGCAGTCTTTGGTTGCAGCCTCTGGAAGTTTCTCTGTCTCTGTGTGTACACAGTGGCCTTAAGAGACACAAACCAGAGACAGGGTTTAGATTTTCATTTTACAGACCTGAACACGGGGACTAAATACCTATACTTCGGTACAACATTGTCACCCATTGCACTTAGTGGGGCAGAATGTATTCTATAGCAGTCTTTTTGGAGTTAAAACAGAAATAAACACATGACCCTAAGGATTTTCATTGTTTCTTCATGCCCTCTGAAATAATATTTTTCTTGTTCTTTTAGGTGTTCTCTCTGGTTTTTTCTGCCATCTTCTCCTTAGAGGGCTCAGGACTGTAAAATTACTCTTATATGGGCAAATATAGATTGCTTGAAGACACTTGCTTTGTATCTCCCTGGGAATATTGCAAGCATAGGTACAGAAACACAGTTCCAACTTTACTTAACTGATCTCTACAGTTCAATATCTTGAGGAAAAAATTTCTCATGCTACCTTGGATGTGTTCTCATGGTACCCTTGTGCAGTTTCTATTCTTGCGGGCTCATGTAAGCACCTTTTCTACAGCTGTATCACAGCACCTGTTTTGTTTGTTAGGTGATGTATCACTGGTGGGTACAGGTAACTTTTGGGGCAAAATAGTTCTCCCTCAATTTGTCTTTCCAATAGCAGCTGTGCATGAAAACACATTACAGGAGTATTTCTGAAAGCCGATAAAACAAGGCAATAGAAAGTTCCTATCTGTGAGCGTTGACCACTTTTAAATCAGTCAGTGTTTCGTGTAGACACTTAATCAATGACCATTTGGAGATGAATTAGTCCAGTGTATTTATTCCCCAGGCTTTGCACAATGTCCAAACACAGGGTATTCTTTTGGGTCACAGGAACATTGTGGGAGTGATGTGGGAGAGCATGCCAGCGCCGCAGGGAGTGTAACAGGAGGGGGCATGTACGTCCAGCTCTAGCCTTCCTTTGGGTACATTCGATGTCTTTGGTAAACAAAATAGAAGTTTCTTCTACTTGTGCTTCTGTTATTTTGAGCTTTGGTTAAAACTGGAGTTTTTACTGTGTCATAAATACACTCTATGTAATGATTTCTCTTTTAGACCCCTTAAAGGAAATACAGTAATTTTTTCTCAAAAAATCCTATGCTTTACTAAATGTATAAAAATGAGATTTTTTTTTTTTATTTCTAGCATCAATATTTTTGAGGGTAAAAAAAAAGTTATTGTCTTAACAATTAACACTTACATGTATTCATCTGTCACCTTTTTTCAGTATTATTTTTGCTTCATAGCTATCTGTTAAAAGAGTCTGGAATGATTGATGAGCGTGATGTATGCTGGATGTTTACAAGACTGACTTAATTTTTTTCCTCTTCTTTACAATCTGACCTATCTTAGTCTTCTGAACATTTTAAGGCTAGATTTTGCCATCTGTTCTTAGTATCCACATGGATTTTGTTAGTTTGCTTTTGTCTTAGTAATAAGATTTTGTAAGAATAACATTATTTGATTTGGCTTTAAATATAAATGTGGCTTTATGGCATGGGAATGGGAAGAGAAGACCAATCAGCAGCATGAATTTCTGTTCATGGAGTAGGGCTGTGCTGAACAGTCCTACTGTCTAGTTCCACTTCAGATATAACCAAATAAATCATAACACCAGCTCTTCACTTTGCAGTATGATATGTAGGAACAGAGAAGAAATAATTACTTAATCTCTAATAATTTTATCCTGGTATAGAATAAAATTAATTACCCACTGTAATGGTATAAAAACTATAGAAGACCAAGGAGTATTTTCCGTTCCTAGCTCTTTGCTCAACTTTTCTTCTTTTTTCAGCCATTAAGCTCTCAATAAAATGTCTGACTAAGTCTGTCCCACAGTCATTTAGTAGCCACAAAGACACCTCAGTTTCCAAATGAACTGGAAGAGTAGTAGTTTTAAATGTAAGAACAAGCTTCTCTGCAGTAAAAGATTGGCATTCAAGTCAACTGAAAGATGTTGTGGCTGTCTTTATGTAGAATGTGATGCTCATCACTTTATTACTGAATTGTACAAAGAATTGAGACTTTGGTGCTGACCAGACAAGAAAAAATGTTGCTATCAGTTCCATTTCAAAATCATTGTGCTTGATATAAAATCTATAGAATTGGTGATGCCAAATATTGATCTTTTTTCCTCCTGTATTTCCAGGAGATTTATGCCTTCTTCTATTGCACTTAATCTTTTTTTTAAGCAGATGTAGTATTTGAATCAAAATTTAACTGAATGCTGAGACTTTTTTTTTTTTATCCCTTCTGCAGTAATTGCATGAGAAAGTGAATAATTAGTCAGACTGATCACAGGACACAGAGCCAGGAGTTTCCTGAATCCCTGCTCTATTGTCAGACACTTGCCTTGGGAAGTCATTTAATTTCTCTGCTTACACTGGAAAGCTGTACTTGCTAATTTATCAGGAGTATAACACAGCTAATGTGTGCTCCTTCAGGACACATACACCTGCTCTGGCGTAGGGTCCTCCATGGTCTTCAGGTGAATATCTGGTCCACCATAGACCTCCATGGACTGCAGGGGACAACCTGTCTCACTATGGTCTTCACCATGGGCTGCAGGGGAATCTGCTCCAGCACGTGGAACACCTCCTGCTCCTCCTTCTTCACTGACCTTGGTGTCCGCAGAGTAATTTCTCTCACATATTCTTACTCCTGTTTTCCAGCTGCTATTGTGCAGTAGTTTTTTCCCCTTCTTAAATATGTTATCCCAGAAGTGCTACCACCATCGCTGGTGAGCTCAACTTTAGCCAGTGGTGGGTCCATCTTGGAACCAGCTGGAACTGGGTCTGCCAGACATGGGGGCAGCTTCTGGCATCTTGTCACAGAAGCCACCCCTGTAGCCCCCCGCTACCAAAACTTTGTCATGTAAACCCAGTACACATTCCTGGACTGTCCTTCTTCCTTCCAACCACTTCTCTGATCTTTTTTGCCATTCCTATGAAACCAAGCAATTTCTTTCCTCTGTTTTAATGGCCCAGTATCCCTTCACACATAGAACTCTTCTATGAAGGTTTATTTTTTGTCATGGTCATTATCTGAACAAATGCTTCAATAAGGGTGGTAGTAATGGCATTGTCAGAAGACAATAAGTCTTAAGTAATAACTGACAGACAATGTGGCCAATGTTTTTCAATACGCTTGTGAAGCAGTATATATACATCACAGTATCACTGTTCTAAGCATTATATACATAGTTCCTTAACTAGGGCATCACAATTCACAGCATGTACTGTTTTTTTAGTCCCAGGACTTGGACTGGACCCAGCTTCTTTTATTATTAATAACATCTATAACTATATCGGCTTTTTTTGTTTCCTCTGATTAAATATGTGCATAACTGGCCCTCATTTTTGCAAAATCAAAGCACATCCTCCTTCTCTTTTGCCTAATAAAATATCTAAAGTCCTTTTGTTAGTGGGTTTCCTTTATCTTGCCACACAGTATCTTTATGACCCTGGTCTTCCTTTGCTTTCATAGTGTCCCATGAAACAAGACAAACACTGTAGTCATAGTTCACGAAGTATCAATTCATCTGACTCCCCTCTTCGCCTACAGTTCTCATCTGTGGCTTTCTAAGTCTCCTTGCTAGATGCATCCAATGTGTTATCATGGATTTCCAGCCAGTCCAGATACTGGAGTTGTGCTCTTCACTTGCTGTGCCACATGTACAAGACAACTAAAGGCTGGTGGGTGCCTTCTTACCTGTGTTATCCTTTTCCTTCTTTTTCCCGTGGTGGGAGGTGTCCAGATCCCTTAGCTGTGAGGGATGTAGGTGACTATATATATGGAGGGGATCTTCAGGGAAAGGGGTGGCTCAACAGTCGAAGTGTCCTTGTCCAGCCTTCTCAGTGGCACATCTTTCCTCACTTCACAAAGATACATCTTTACCGAGTCACTTCTCTCCACACAGGGTGTCTCAAGCAAGCATAAAGCCCCAAAGTATTTGAGCCAGACATAATGTAGGAATGCTTTGCCCCATCACAACAAAGCTCTTGAGATAGGGTCTTTCTGTAGTTTCTGATGCCTTTCTTATTGGAAATATCAGCTGTCCCCTTGAGTAGTCTTTCAAGAACTGCTTGAAATTATTTTGCTTTCTTATCTGCCTTCCTTCAACACATGCAGAGAGTAAATGGCCTTACAAACTACCTGGCCTTAAAGGGCCATTATGAAGCAAAGTTTAAAACAGAGCAGGCACTGTAAAATAAATTAAGCCTGGATAATAAATTCTGCAGATTTCTAGAGCTTTGTTCATGAGCTAGGGAGAATACCTTGAATATAGGCTGCTTCTCAGGATGTTTATTTATTTTACTGTGTTCAGTTTCACAGGTAAGTTCTCTGTACTCTGGCTAGCTGATTTACAAAGAAAATTCTTGATTTTTCCTCTATTGAAGAAGCTGTGTTATCTTCTGGATAAGATTGTTTCTAGTATTATTAAAAATCTGCAGGGTAAACTAATCTCGCAGCAATACCAATAAGCTTTGACAACACTCTTTTGACTTCACTGGCCTCTCACAAATATAACAGAGCAAAAAATAAATCTGCACAGTGTTAAATGTGGTTCATCTGTTGAAATGTACTTTTTCAGACACTATTAATAGCTGATTCTCTCCATGTTACGGATGAGTATACTTTTATTAATTATTACCTAAAATAAAAGTCTGAACAATAAAATATATGCAGCCACTCATGAAAATCCTAGAAAGGCAAGTTGTTTGAAACACATACTTGTCTAACTTCTGTCATCATGGGCTCACAGATACACAGATGGTCTACACAGGAGGGGTAAATCTGATCCTTCCTAGAAGCATTTGCGTCACTGTGCACACCTGATGCTCAATGCATGCATATCTGCTTCTGTCAAGAGACTCCCAAACCGAAATACACTACTCTCACCAGATGCAGCTGCTCACACAGAGTAGCCTATGGCACACCCAATGGGGACATATCTATCAGGATTTTTTACATGCAGGTCACTATTTGGATTTGCAATACACTTTGCAGCTAGGTGCCTAACTGTGCACGTGCACATAACACCTTCTGGTTTCTAACAGCATGGTGGGTAGGCATGTGTGTGCAGCTATGCTGTGGCCATGGTGAAAGAGAAAGGAAGCAAATACTTAATGCAGATGAGAAGGGTAGAACAAATTCTCAGTAACTTCTTTCCTGAAAGAGTTCTGCGAATAGTATCTCATTTGGAAATGCTCCAGCAGCAGCTGAATTAGAAAAAGTAAAGATCTGCTCCAGAGAAGAGGGGCCTGTTGCGGGGATATCCAAAGGGCCAATGTGGATGTACAAGATAAATGGCCAATAAGACTTGTGCGTATGCTCTGGGGCAAGACTGGATGGAAAAGAAAATGTATTTAGGAAGTATCTTCTGACCTTGCTCTTTGAATGGCTGACTCATTTTTATGTTTTTATTTTCTTTCCCATTAAAAAAGAGCCTTTTAAAATTATGTTCTCATTTATGCCAATTTTTAGGCACAAGGGCACTGGCAGGAAGAGGTTTTCACCCATCAACCAAAATTCTAATGGCTTTAATACTGCAAAACCCCTTAGGTTTTCCCCTAGTTGAAGGAAGGATGAAGACAACTCTGCATTGTTGTTTTCACCCTGGTAGAAGTACCAGGTTTTCCTTAAAATGGCTGTACAGATGGCTGTCCGATTTATTGGGTCACTTACTTGCTACCATATCATCAATTCAGGTGGCAGAACTACACAGAAAAGGAAAGGCGTGCACTGTTAAAAGCTTTCATTGAACACCTTTGGAAACATAGTTTTTACTGTTGACTTAATATTTGTTTTGTTTCACACAAGCTGCTCAGCAAGGACAGGCTATCTCATGCTTGGCTGCCTGCTGCCACTGCTGATGTAGAGCCCTTTTTCCTGCATGGATCCTGGTGGCCTCAGAGTGGTGCAGGGTGGCAGCCTGATAACGCGGTGGCATCTGCCTCAACGTGTGAGGCTTGGAAGTCATCACTTTCATGGGAATGACCCTTTGCAAGGAAATGTTATCTGGAACACTGCGGGGTTTCTGGAACATCCCTGCATCTGCTGCCTGATTACCCTAGGTGGGAAGGAGAGAAATAAAAAACAGATTAGCTTATGTTATCAGACTCAATCCTTTTATTGATTGCCTTTAAGGGATACTTTTCTCTGCAAAATAGCTTGAACTTTAGATGTAAATCCTTTTTTAGACTTTTTTAAGCCTGAGTTACCTGGAAAGCACACATTTGCTGTGTACATGGAGGCCAGAGTACAGAAGTGGTCTTCAGTCCATGCTCATCTGGCTGACGCTGCTGATGCACTGACAAATCCTCATGCAATTGACGTGCTTCTGTAGAAATGCTTTCCCTCCTGGCACAAAACATGATCTTGAACATATATGGGCCAGTAAAACAGTGTGGCTTTGCTGTGGAAATGCTATTTTGGATTAACTGAGTGGTCAAGATACATATTGCATGTAACCCACAAAATGCTTTGAACATGAGACTGGATTGTTGACACTTTAAAAATCCTCAGCAAGTGCCAAGACACATCTCTCTCATTCTGCTCTGTAAGGAGAAGTAAAACCTCTACATGAAGGGGAATAAGTAGGCTTGGAGCCTCTCTCTGTAAGTTATGTGCCAAGAGTGGGACAAGCTCCCAGGCATCCAGGCAGTTGTCACACAGGGTCTGCACTGCAACCCCTGTTGCTGTTTTCCAAGTTGTGATGGGAATTAGGCAGAAAGGCTGCCCTGGGCTGATTTGGGTATGGGGAAATTATTAACCCCATCACTACCACCAGGCTACAGTGCCAACACTGCTCACATTGCCCTGAGTGGTTCAACAAACTGAGTCAGAGCCGTTGTGGGGGGAATAGGAGGCAGATAAAGAAGGAGCTTGTGTCCTTTTTTTCCTCCTTCTCCCTGTGGCCTTCACTGGACCTGACATCAGACTAGAATTACAAGTTGTTGCACCCATGCTTATCTGGACAAAGAATTTTACCTTGGACCTTATTTGTGGACAAAGCATTTAGATAGTTGCTGTATAGTCACTTCTGGTGAAACCTCACAAAACATTAACCTTATTAATATTTAATAGTTATATGCAAATTGTAGTCAGACAATTAGTTTTCTCTGCAGCTTCAGGAGTTTCCCAAGAGACTGATGCTTAAGTACCTTAATTTGTCTGTCTGACGAAGGGGAAAGTGTTAAAAGGAGATTTAATTTGTTGTTTAGATGTCCTTTCATTTTTTTTTAAGAATTACATGAAAGATGATCAGGTGAAATGTGTTTACTTGCCTTTCATTTCCTGCAAAAGGCAACTGAAATGTTGATACTGAAGCAAAGATAAAGCTTGCTAGTATAAGTAGGTGGGCTTGCTTTATTGGTATACTTACACCCATATACAAAAGACATTTTGCTCTTTCTGTAACTTTGAACTAGCTACAGTCTGTATTAATACATTGGCTTATTGTATGTAGTTGCGTCCTACCTATATAGATACAGAAGTCCACTACTTCCTAATAATTAATGTAATTTTTTGCTTTAGCTCAAAAGTCAGCTTTTGTTCATTTGATGTTCAAGGTTATGGTGGTCATTTTCTCCCTCCTTAGATTTGAAGCAGAGACAAAACATGCTAGCATAGGACAAAGTGCCTAGCAAAATGATACTGTGATAAAACAAAGCTAAAGTTTACAGATTTGATCCTGAAATTGGACAGATGATGTAAAAAAGCAACAATGCTGTGCTCGTTTCAAAGTACTTCTCCCATAGTGTAAAGAGGTATTTGACACACACCACACTTCGCTCTCTCAGTTTGCTGACGGTTTCTCAAATATCTGGCACAGTGGGATAATTGGCAACAATTTTTTTTCTCAATACTTCATTGCCATTAACACCACAGAGCAGGCCATAGTCAGTATGTATTGTGGTTAAAACACTGTTGAGTACTGCTGAGAGCAGGGAAAGACTCCATTTATCTGTTCCAGCCAAACGTGTTGAGCTCACAGCTCATATAGTCATTACCAAGCTCAAGCGGTGCTTTGAGGACTTGATGTTAAAACTCCGCACCAGCACTTTCCACCTTTCTTATGAGCTTCACCCTTGCTAAGGTAACTCTGTTCTTACCTTCATTTTCTTGCCACATGAACTTCACTTTGCCTCTGCTGAGCACCTATCAACGGATTACAGAACTGACACATTTCACAGCTACCATACCCTCCTCCATTTGTCTTTGGGGACAGTAAATGCATTGGTTAAGCAGGTATTTATTGGGCTGTTTGGTTTTTAACCGTTTCAAAAACCCAACAGAAGTAAAGCACTGCCAGGTAAGGTGCAGATATTTCTCTACAGACTGAATGCATTGTCCTCATGTATTACTTAATTAAAGTGGCAGTAAAGTATCTCACTGTGGACAGGTTATATGACCTCTCTTCTGGATAAAGGCAGAACAGCTCCTACATACTGACAATCTATACTGTATAGGGGAAAGAACCATCACTGATGTACTTTGTTGCATGGGGGTAAGTAAATTAATGTCAGGACTGGGGTAAAAATAATTCATTTTTTAAATGCTAAGCCATTTCATAGCATTTTTTGATATTTCAAAAGTCATTATCAAGCTAGTAGTCTATGCCCTGTTATCACCTATAACTTCTCACCTGTCTTTAAAGCATAATGTCACTTCTTAGGGTTATACATGGACTTGCTCGATATATTGTCAGTCCGGGTTCAAATTCAACCTGACATCCCAAATGCAATGAGGTTAGTGGTTTCATCGTAGCCTCAAGTGCACAGTAGTATGCTGAATAAACCCGCACATATAATTCTGCTAAATTTGGACTCTAAGGGGGGGCCTAGCACTGAGTTACTATGGAAACAGAATTCTTTTCTTTAGAAATAAATTCCCCCTAGGTTTAGTAGTGTGAAAAAATTCCGAATATTAGAGCTCTGCAATGTTTCTCTCCATTATCCTTTTGTGCCCACACTTTCTTAATAAGAGTTTAAGATGACTTTTTTGACTTGTCCACTTAATATTCAGTTTGATCACTGAGTTTGCATGATACCTTATCTGAGGGAAGAAGCATTGCTGTTTCCCCAAAGCTGTTTGGATAGCTGCATGTATGAGTGCCGATGATTTATAGAGGACTGTGCACAGTCACAGTGCTGAGCAAAGCACAGTGTTTGCTCTTCAGTAGATTAGGTAGACATAGGAGGAATCTCTTTCTAGCAGGCTATCACATAAAGATAAAGGCTGAAATCCTGCCTCTGCTCATGATAGTTGACATTTCACCCAGGTCTCGGGCTGAAAGATTTTATGACAGAACCCATGTAAAAGATTTACAAGATGAGAAACCAGAGTGCTTGGACAGGATGACAGCGAATAGAGAATCATGTCTTACACAAATTGGACAGAGACTTGGACAGGACAGTACTTTTTCCTGAGACTATATTTATAAGAAATATTTTTTGAGAAGCAAATTTAGGAGGGACTGTGGGAAAGTTGCATAGCAAGAGAACTAAGTTAAGCATGAATGAAAGATGCCATTGTGCAGAGAGGTAGAAGGAAGCAAAGTGGACAGTGTGTAGAGGAAGAAACCATGAAAGAGCACATAGCATGAGGGAGCAGTTGAGAGGACTCAAGAAGAGAGGGGAATTAGCAGTCTCTTGAAGGAGAAGCTCTGAAGCTTGATTTAATGTGAGGAATAGCAGTACAAGGAAGTGTAATTATGTTTGTAAATGCACAGCTCACCAATGGATTGACTGAGCAAGTAAGGAACACTCTTCGCTCATGTGCTTGATAATAACAGTCATGTCTGAGAGGGGGAAAAAGTGAGATTTTCCAATTTAATCACAGGTTGAAATGGCCAGTCATTTTTAAACCATTGCTAAGTTAAGCTTAAATTTAACTCTATATTCAAGTCTAAATCCATTAATTTTTTTCGTGATCTTTCAAGTTTACCTCCTCTCCTGTTAAAGATCACTGAAGGGGCATATGTTTTTAAAAAGCTGTTTTGTTTAGTTTAAGTAGTGCAAAAATGCT
>VZTL01026859.1:20374-46827 GCA_013400535.1 Scopus umbretta
ATGCTGATGAGAATTGCTGAAACTCTCCTCATATAATCCAACTAATCTTCAACAACAATTTGCTACCCTTGTCTTGAAATGCCAGGTTTGTAAGGTCATACAAAGAAAAAGGAAATGATATAATTGTAGACTTCCACTCCATGAACAATTTCAATTCATTCCAGTAAATACAAAGTAAATTATGTAAGTGATATGTGGCATGGAGTAGCAGTGCATCCTTGGAAGAACAACCGCACGTATACTTGTTAATGTGGAGAGCACAGACAGTCTTCCATTTCCATATAATATGGGACTGTAGAGCCTATGGCCAGGTTCTGTGTGCTGCTGAGGCTATCTGCAGTGCCCAGAGGTGTATGGTGGAGACTTGTCCTTGCAGAGTGCCTGGGGGACAGAAAGCTGGTAGAAGTAGCTCTGCCTTCAGCCATGGAAATTGCCTGATGGGTAGACACCTGGTTGCAGCAGGTCTGTTATGAGGCATGAGAGAAGAACTGTATATTAGACCAAGGTCCTCTTCTCTTGTTCCTCCTCTAGTATATTGTAAAACACCAGCAGTGAGGATCTAAAATACCAGTAGTGAGGACCACGATAAGCCCTCCTAACTCCTTAATGCTTGTCCAAGGCTGAATTCCTAGGCATGAATGCATACCCTAGTGTCCTCTGTCATGGGAAAACATCAGGCATCCCATTAGAGGACAGGAGTTGGAGCCTCATACAGAGGATTTCAATTACTTAACCAAATATTGTGTCCAGCTGGGGCATCAATCCTTACCCTTTCTGAGGACTTTGCCTTTTACTAGTTTCTACAACTAGAGGTTGACTATTGCAGCCTCTTCCAGCTTTGGCAAAGAAATGTATTGTGAAACTCACCTCTTCCACCCTGCCCCAGAACTTGTTGCACAGTTGAATCAATCAAGTAGAGACATTTGGAGAGAATTTCACAGGTGTAACTGGTATGTAGGTGTTGATTTCTCATTTACTAATGCTAGTGAAAGACACCTTGTTATTTGTGCTGTTGATTTTATAACAGCAATGAGGTCTAGTACTTTGTGGTCTTTCTGACTTCACTTTGAAAATATTTTCAAACAATATTTGGAGACAATTAATCTACAAAGGGACATGTAGAGAGTTACTGTTCCCTGCCAGTATCTCACTCCTCTTCTCTTACTGATCAAAGGCAGAGAACTCTGCATTAGGAAGGCTGTACAGTAACTCTGGAGAAAATGATAGATTTAAGAAATTTAATTATTGTAAAAAATGAAGGTGGATGTGCTTAAATGATACACTACAGATAATAGACAGTCTCTTGTCTCTGGCAGCTCAGTGTTATTTTGGAAAAAGAACAGAAATATGTTACAAGTTTCCATATTGACAATTTATCAGATAATTGCAAGGGAATACAAGCTTTAATGAACTGATTACGTGTTTTTTGAATTTACCATTCTGGACTTACTGGCTGAGTCCTCCTTGTCAAGGTTTTATTATCCAGAAGCTGAAAAAACATTGCAGTCATAGATTTGTGGGGTTTTTTTAGCACTGACACTACTATGGCTGTTTGAAATACCATGTATACTAAATTGACTTTTGAAATTAATTTCAGGGATATTAACTTCCAATAAGTGCATAATTTAATTTTGATTCAAAAGAGTATTGACGTCACCAGGAAGTACCTAACAGAAGGTTTATAACACAGTTCTTTTGGGCTGCATGAAGCTTATCAAAGTGGTTAGAGGGAACCAGTTGCATGCTCACACATTTCAACACAGTAATTTGCAGAACTTCCAGTGACACTCATGCATTAGTAGTAATCCAAGTACTTTGCCCCCTATGACTCCTTTTGTATACATTTTTAGAAAATCTTTGGTCTGTGGAAAAATCAGGGCTTAGTCCTAGAAGCTTTTGTAAGACAGAAAACCTTTTCAAAGTCTATAGATACCCTGTCAAATAAGAGCAGTTACGTGAACAAGGAATACTGCCAGACAGAAGTCACTCAGCACTAGGCCAAAATCTTAATTCAGAATCCATTTCTATGTTTCCCACTGAATACTTTATACTGGGTGCTAGAACAGCATTGTTATTTCAGCAATATACACTCCTGTGTATGGTCAGTTGTTGAGCTGGGCAGATATGCAAAAGTGACTGTCCCTGTAAAAAAAGAAGTGTTAAGTCACAGCACGTAGGGCAGACAGTGACCACTCGAACAACTAGTCAGGCTCCCTGAACATCTGTAGGAACATTTTGGACTTTCTTGCAACCAGATAGTGAGTAATTTGCTTGCAGTTGCAGAAGGTCTGTGGCAAAGGAGAAAAAGAATCCAATGCCTGCGGATTATTTGGATTAATTCCTGAACCCAGTCCGGTGCCTTCACCACATAATCATTCTTCTTGTTTCCACTAAGTAAAATTTAGACTTGTTTTCTGTTTATTTGGCAGCAGTTCTCGGTACTTTGTAAATATCAAGCTTTGGACTAGACATCCTGAAATCAAGTGTACTGTGCTTGAAAATCTTCAGCATAGTGAAGTGATTGGTAATATGTCACAGTGTGGGCCTAATTCCCCACCGCATTGTGCCAGCTGTGCAATAACATCTGGAAGCATTGGAAAAGGTTAGATGTCCTCAGAAACTGGCCATGAGGAGGTGTCAGAGTATAGAGAAATGTTCAAGCTCTTACTCTAAACTCTCATGTCCTGGTGTTGCTTTGTTCTTTAGTTAATTCAGTTCCACACTGAATGGGCTTAAAATAGGAAAACACACCTGGAGACTATTCCTGCATTTCTCAGCTCTCATTCTGCCCTTGTTCTTCTCCTGTGATGCTTAAAGTTGTCATTCAGTGTTTTACTGCTCATATTGCCATAGCACCCAGGGAGCCTGACACATGAATCAGAAAAGCACAGTACAAGCACAGATCAGAATGCTGTCTTGGTTCCAAAGACCTTACAATTGAGGTGAAAAGCCTGGGAAAACAAAGAGGTAGATGGGGAACAAAAGGAAACAAGGAGCCGATGTTGACTAGGTGGTAAAACCAGCATACAATGAGGAGAACCTGGGATTATTTTTTTTTTTTTAATATTATTTAATACATAATGGGGAAAGCAAATTGTTTAACAGAGAACAGTGAGTTAGCTTGCAGTTGTCAAGGAAACTTTCTCCCCAGCATTAGATGCAGCATGAGAAAAGGCATAGATGGGTTATCTGAATGTTTAGCATTGGCCACTCTGAAGGAGAATCTCCCTCTGTCACTGAATTGGAGATAATGACTGAGGACAGCATGTGGAGAGCATTGACAGTGAAGACAAGCCTCTGTTAGATGCAGCAGGGAAGTGAAAGCCCATGCTGGGCACATGGAGAGAAGGATGATATGGTCAAACTTATGAGCTGGAAAAATGATCTTATAACAGCATCTAGAATGGATCTGAACAGGTCAAGTTAGGATCTGTCATGGCCAAAAAGAAGATAACATTTAAAGAGATGATGAGTTTGGAAAAATGATTATCAGCATTGATGGCTAGCAGAGACTTCACCTTTGAGACACTGCACATGGAGAGTTTAACAAGACAAGAACAGAGAAAGAAAAGAGATTTAAGAGAGAATGCAGTTCTCCTAAGTCACTCAAAAAATCAGTAGCATATTCGAGAGCAAGACTGAGGACTGCTGAATTCCAGCACAGAGCTCTGCTTGTTTGATCATCCATTGCTTGGGAAACAGCTTATTTTTGTAGCTCTGTGAACTTAGTGTGAACTTTGCATGTTTTTACAATACCATAATTTGCAGAGCTCCAGACTGAGAGCAGATGAGTCACATTGTTTAGGCAGAGAAGGATGTGCTACAGAGCCACTTCTGTAGCACAGAAAATCTCCTTTCCCTGAGGACGAAATCCTCTCTCTTCCCACAAAGCAACTAGCACATTTCAGAACTCCACATCAACTGGCAAATACATCGCTTATTTTGGCATTTAATTTCAGTGTGACTGCTTAAAGATAATACAAAACATTAAAGCTGTCAATATTTTTGAGTGACAAAGAGAGAACTGAAAGTCTTACTGTCTTTTTCCCTTTCAAGTGACAAACATAATTTGTATTATGTGTTGAGTATAACTTACTGCACTGAGAAACCTTCCCAGTCTGCTTTAGCCATATGCCCATGCAGATGCAGGCTGTGTCTCTAAACATGTTTGTGCAGCACCAGGCACCAGGAGGCCCTAATCCTCAAACAAGATTCTTCTACACTCGTTATTCTGAGTGATATTTTGAAAAGTAATAGGAGAGGATGACACTTTTAAGAGCCCCCTTAAGCTACAGTACAGCACAGTGATTCAAACTGGTGCATTCCTTTCATCTGTTCCTGTTGCTTCCCTACAGCATTCTCTTCTTAAAGAGAAGCAGGTATTTTCCAAGGAACTTGCCTTTGCAAAGTAAGATTGTCTTTGCATGAGTAGGTGGAGGTCAGGCTCAAGAGCAGAGCTGGTGGTTCTGTGTGCAAGTTCACTCCATCCTTTATGTCTGGTCAGCTTTTACCCTCCACATCACGCACTGCCCACATCTTCCCACTGGCACGCATGGTTTGAAGTATCAACCAGAACAGATCTGTCATCATCAGAAACCCAATCACTACGCTCAGCATCTTTACAAAGGATCTGATGCTGCTGTAAAGCATATGAAACAGCTTCAGTGCTGCAAATTCAAGTTCAGAAGAGGAAAAAAGAAGTAGCATTTCCCTTTTGGGTAGGGGAAATTGTGGTTATATTTTAAGCAGGGTCGGAGGCCAAGGAGGAACACCAAAATGATGGACTCCAGTAAAATATATCTATATCTCTAAAGAGCAACTGTTAGCTTTCTCCTTGCCTCTGTTTGGACCATTCCAACATGAAGCTGATCAGGAAGAGACGAAGCCTAAGCATGAACAGTAGCTAGTTTGTGCCACTTGGCTTTCAGGATCAGTGCCTGCCTTGCTTTAATTTATCAGTATGGATATAAACACAACACCTATATCATTATTTAGATAGCTCCATCCTGTTATCTGTTTGATTTCTTGCTCCCAGTCCTCCAGGTGAAAAGTTCATTCTGCTTTTACAGTTAGAAATCTAATTTCCAGACTGAATGATTCATAGTCAGATTGTATTCTGTCTTTTGTTCAACATTTGCCTTCTCTGTAACTTTCCAGTTTGAAACTCTCATGTTTGAAAAGACATGAAAACCATTGCATTCGATCTTTTTTATAAGGTCTTGCCAGTGGCATTAGTATTGCTCTCTTCTCTATAACTGCCTTGCTCAGTGTTTTGTAGGACTATGATTACCTTCTCACAAGACTTCGTGCTGGAGACTCACAGTCAGTCTATATTTGGCTAATACTCCATTTCCCCTCCTCCCTCATTTTAATCAGTCATCCAGTGACTTACAGAAGCCATTCTTTTCATTAGTCCCTAAAGTCTTGTCTTCCTTTCAAAGAGACTTTTTAAAAATTTGTATTTTTATAGTGAAAATTCAATCAGAAGTCTGATTAACATTTTAAAGTATAATGTTAATGTTGAAAGCAGCATATGGATCAAGTAGCATTGCTGAAACAGCAAGTTGATTTGTGGAGGGCAAGAAAAACCCTGGGAGGATGACTAATTTGTAAAAAAATAAAGGGAAAAAAATCAGATGAATGAATAAGCGTAGAAAAAACAGCAAAATCCATTTGATTTCCTTGCTAGTTTTCCTGAGCTATTATTAAGAAAGGAGGAATATGTTGCCAAAACACTGCAATAAAATAATTTAAACATCTTTTAGAAAACTACTGCGAATGCCCAACAGCACTTTGCCTTTTCTTTTTTCACATATATTAACTATCAGCATGATGCTCAGATGGCTGAAGTCACTTCTCAGAACATGTCCCTTGCGTTGCAATGACCTCTCACTGTGTCCTATTGCTGTATCAGGTTATCTAGTCTATCCTTCTGCCAGCAAAGGATTGCTGAAGGTTTATGGAGCTTTGCATCTTTTATGTGACATATCCCAAGGGCATAAGGAGCATCAGGATAACTTTGGGGCTGGTTGAATGTTATTAACTCTCATGGACAGGTCTTGGAGGATTAAGTGCTGAACAGACCAGGAAGGGCAGAATATCAGTGGAGTAACAGCGCAGGAAAAGTAGTTCTTCCAGTGGAGGGGAACATTTGTGGACACAAATACTTTAGGAAGAACATGAAGTTGACAAAAAGGTTATCTGCAATAATAGCCATCTCTGTTCATCCAAGTTTCTCAAGAGTGATTTTATTTTCAGAGATTTGTGAAAAGTGAGGGAATGCATACTAAATATCTGCTTAGCCGCAAACAGTAGGAAGCAACATACAGGACCAAGAAAAAGCAATTGGGTGAACAATTGCCTGATGGGTCAGGCTCAAAGAGTTATAGTAAATGGGGTTACATCAGGCTGGCAGCTAATCACCAGTGGGGTTCACCAGGGCTCAATTTTAGGGCCAGTGCTCTTTAATGTTTCTATAAATGATCTGGACACAGGAATCAATTCTATATGAAGTAGTTTTGCCAGTGACACTGAATTAGGAGGAGCTTTGGATTCCCTCAAAGGTAGAGAGGCTTTACAGAGCGATCTGGGTAGACTAGAGTGCTGGGCCATATGCAATTTAGCAAGGCTAAGTGCTGGATTCTCCACCTGGGATGGGGTAATCCTGGTTATACATATAAATTGGGGGATGAGAGGCTGGAGAGCAGCTCTGTGGAAAGCCATCNTGGAGAGCAGCTCTGTGGAAAGACATCTGGGGGTTTAGGTTGATGGCAAGTTGAAAATGAGTAAACAGTGTGCCCTGGCAGCCAAAAGGGCCAACCGTGCCCTGGGGTGCATCAAGCATAGCATACCCATCTGATTGAGGGAGGTGATTGTGCCACTTTACACTGCACTGGTGTGGCCCCACCTTGGGTACTATGTGCAGTTTTGGGTACCTCAGTATAAGGACATCAAACTATAAGAGCGTGTCCAGAGGAGGGCGACCAAGATGGTGAAAGGTCTCAAGAGCAAGGCTTATGAGGACTGGCTGAGGTCACTCCATTTGTTCAGCTTGGAGAAGAGAAGGCTGAGGGGTGACCTAAGCAGTCTACAGCTTCCTCAAGGAGGCAGTGGAAGGGGAGGTGTTGATCTCTTGCTGGTGACCACTGATATGACATGAGGAAATGGAAATAATCTGCATCAGGAGGAGTTCAGACTGGACATTAGAGAAAGATTCTTCACTGAGATGGTGGTTGGTCAGTGGAACAGGCTCCCCAGTGAGTGTTTGTGGCATCAAGCCTGTCAGAGTTCAAGGAGCGTCTGGGTGATGCTCTTAGTCATATGATTCATTTTTAGGTAGACCTGAGAGGGGCAGGGAGTTGGACTCAATGATCCTTANCAGGAATCAATTCTATATGAAGTAGTTTTGCCAGTGACACTGAATTAGGAGGAGCTTTGGATTCCCTCAAAGGTAGAGAGGCTTTACAGAGCGATCTGGGTAGACTAGAGTGCTGGGCCATATGCAATTTAGCAAGGCTAAGTGCTGGATTCTCCACCTGGGATGGGGTAATCCTGGTTATACATATAAATTGGGGGATGAGAGGCTGGAGAGCAGCTCTGTGGAAAGACATCTGGGGGTTTAGGTTGATGGCAAGTTGAAAATGAGTAAACAGTGTGCCCTGGCAGCCAAAAGGGCCAACCGTGCCCTGGGGTGCATCAAGCATAGCATACCCATCTGATTGAGGGAGGTGATTGTGCCACTTTACACTGCACTGGTGTGGCCCCACCTTGGGTACTATGTGCAGTTTTGGGTACCTCAGTATAAGGACATCAAACTATAAGAGCGTGTCCAGAGGAGGGCGACCAAGATGGTGAAAGGTCTCAAGAGCAAGGCTTATGAGGACTGGCTGAGGTCACTCCATTTGTTCAGCTTGGAGAAGAGAAGGCTGAGGGGTGACCTAAGCAGTCTACAGCTTCCTCAAGGAGGCAGTGGAAGGGGAGGTGTTGATCTCTTGCTGGTGACCACTGATATGACATGAGGAAATGGAAATAATCTGCATCAGGAGGAGTTCAGACTGGACATTAGAGAAAGATTCTTCACTGAGATGGTGGTTGGTCAGTGGAACAGGCTCCCCAGTGAGTGTTTGTGGCATCAAGCCTGTCAGAGTTCAAGGAGCGTCTGGGTGATGCTCTTAGTCATATGATTCATTTTTAGGTAGACCTGAGAGGGGCAGGGAGTTGGACTCAATGATCCTTATGGGTCCCTTACAACTTGAGATATTCTGTGATTCTACATAGGGCAGGAGAATGAATGAGCAAAACTGCAGGTACTAAACAGTTTCCTTTTCATCAGAAACATTGTAAGAATAGCTCAAGATCTCTTGACAGTTGTACTTGTCTGATGTTAACCATGCTGTTCACAAAAAACCCACATACTGTGGTTCCTTCTCAATACCATCACATTGTCATAAAAAAACACACATCAAGAGAGATATAGCCATGACCTTAGTTTATAACAGTAATCGCCAACACCTTGTTCTTGTTCCTATAGTACCTTATTATTTTGTCCAGTTCTTGGTACGGAGATACATTATAGGACACAGAAGAATGACAGGCAGTCCGAAGTGTAGGGTATGGGTTTAGGAGAAGAATGTTGGGTCTAGCAGGTGCTACCTGCTTGTGGTTTTGGCCTTGGCCAAGCTACTTGGCTTTTTGGTACTTGTCTTCCCCACCTGTAAAACAGAAACATCAGTAGCTCCCAACCTCCCACAGCATCATGAGGATCAATGTATTCACACACTACAGTACTGAGATCAAAATAGTTATGTTATATAGGTGTGATCCCAGTGGCAGCTTGGATTTGCTGTTAATTCTGCACAGCCAATGAAAGTCTGCCAGATTCTTTGTTGTATTCTTCATCATTAACCATTTGATAGTTATCAGATCCAGTAATAGACCTTTTATTGCTCAATTAAAGCAATTTCCAGCTTTAATCTTGAGGAATTCACCATGAATTTCTAGTTCCTGATTTAGTTTTCAAAACTGACAGTTGGGGGAAAACAGTACTTTTTTCTTTGGCTTTATAACTGTGAAAGTCTAGGATGAAAATTACTAGGAGATAGGAAAATTAGGATCTACCAAAGGCAGACTCTGTTTCAGACTACAGCTACATTTTAATATTACATTGCAACACTGGTATAAAATGCACTACAAGATAGTACCATATACTAATTTAGCAGTAGAACTAAAATGTAAAAAAAAGTTATTACTGTTAAGAACTTTACCACTTTGAGACAAAAGGTGGTAGGCATAAGAGAAGTCAGGTAATAAATGCCAGAGTGACTGTAAACTAATATTTATTACAGTTCACTGACTACTTCAAATTATTTTGAGTTTTCAATATCTCACATCCAGTTGTTTCTTTAAATGAGAGAAAGCATTTAACCAAGGATATTCAATGAACTCTCTGCATGATAAGATCAGGACAAGTCAATGTTTGAATTTTGAACATGCTAGTGTGTGTTATAATTTGGTTTCATAAGCTGGATCTTATCTATTAAAACAAACACATTAATAAAATGTGGCAAGAAGGACATGAATATATGAATATAAAGCCATGCTAGACATTTTTTCTAATGCAAGCTGTTTATTTCTGGAGATCAAGTCTTTGAGAAGATTAAACAATGCTGAAGAGGTGATTAAGCCAAAAAAACTAATAGGCACAGGCTTAAGAAGATGCTGATACGATAGAGGAATATTAGCAATGCTGCAAACTAGCATGCAGAGACGAATTGTCCTTGGTCCTTCTGTGGGTGTGCGGTATACATTGCAGCAATATTGCAGCCTCCTCTTCTCTTGGTGCTCATGTCCAGGATCTGAAGCATGCAGTCCATGGGGGTAGCTCAGGGTGACCCTGTTGCATCTCAGTATAGGAAGGGCAAGAAGGGAGCTCATGGCTCACCAGGCTATTGCCCTTCTTGGAGCTCTGTCTTGGCTGCTGTGAGTCTGTGCAACCAATGGTGTAGGCTTGTGATGAAATCCCTCAATCTGGTCCCTGGGAAATAGCAGCTACGGGGAGTGGAGACCATGCCAAGGGGTTCTGCAGAGCCTGTTCTTGTGCTGTATGTAAGCCTGGGCTTTGTACAGAAAGAGTCATACTCACCAGGCGTGGCATTGATAATATTTTGCCTTTTGTATTCTGCTCTCCCTCAGAAACACAGTGTTTTGATTGGTTATTTGTGAAGATTTACAACAGTGTGTCTTTGTGCCTATCAGCCAGTGCACAAGGAGCACTTGGCAGTGAGTTTGTTCCTTGGGATTTCTTTCCTCATTCAGCTGGTGCCAGGACAAGAGCTAGCACTCATGTTTGTTTGTTTGTTTGTTGGTTTTTTGTTTTTTTTTTTTTTTTCCAGAAGTTCATTATAAAATGAAGAAAACAGGCTGAAAAGTTAGATATAGATACAAAGATGTACCTACTGCTTTTTTCATCTGTGGTTATTAAAAGCCTGGGGAAAAAACAGAAGAAATAGGTTTTTCTATAATTAAATGTGTTTACTTTGCCCATTGGGAGTTCTTTATGTATTGTTGTTTTCACTGTATTTAGTTTGCAGCCCTGATCACAAGCAATCAAAATCATACATTTACCCTCAGAATCAAAACAAGAGACTTTTGAAACATTAGCCTTTTAGGTTATTACATTTGCATGCTAGTTAAGAATTGGTAGGATGCTTCATGTCACATTTTCAAGCTTTTCCCTTTAATCAGAAGCTCTAGAAAAGTTGTCCTTTGTAGGGTGAAAGCCCAAATGCCGCCAAAAATCAGATAATTCTAGGAGCTAGGGTTTAAACGAAAGCATTGTATGTTACTAAAGCCATGTGATATTACAGGTGTCAGAAACTGCAATGCAGAATTAGATTGTTAGAGAGCTTAGGGGCATCACTGCAAAACTGAGAGTCAGTCCTGGGTCTGTGTTAGCAATTCAGTGCACTACAAACAGATCAGAAGATCAAAGCAGCCAGTAGAAAAGTCCCTAAATCTACACAATAAGTGTCTCAAAGATTTTACTTGGGACTAGGCAACCGAACATCTCTACCATATATGTGGTTTAAAGACCATCAGCCTGAGAGTATATGGATGGATAAGGAGAAGGAAGGAAGGGAAGTGGGTACTGACACATGCTAAAAAGGTCTGGGAGGTATGGGATCAGTTCTTTTGCTTTTGCATTTTGAAAGAAAAGATTTTAACCTGTATGCTCAATAAATAAGTCAAAACACTTTCTTTGAGAGAATCCAGTAACTCAGGCGACAGTTGCCTTTCCCTGGAACTTGCTCACCGACAACATGTGACAGATATAGGACTTTCCTGTAATAATTTATGAGTACCATATGTTGGCCTGGTTATTTTGGTTATCATGTTTATAGTATAAATACATTGGGTTACCCAGCAAGGTGTTGTCCAGATACAAATGGAACAAGAATGGGTCGAGATGGCTCTCACCTCCCCCTCCAGAACAACCTAGTGTCATTAGAGGGCTACTGGTTGGGTTTGTTTGGCCTCTGGGGAGCCCTCAAAACTACAATGTTCAAAAATAGTCCAGATTCAGTAGACAAAGAAGGAGAAATAAGTGACATGGTGTTTTTAAGATTGTTTTCTGCTGAAGGAAACACTACCAAACAAACACAGGAGATAGGCTTGGTAGATGCCTGAAGAAGATAGTCTTGTCTAGGTCACCACTATCACAAGGAAAAACTACTCAATTCACATAAAATAAACCAAATCAGGATTGAAGTGATGTATTGATCTATTAATGTTTTTTAATTAACTGTCAGGCAGTAAATTATGTGTTCAGGATCTCTATCAGCAGTATATAGATAAGCCGCAACACTGGAGACATAGGAAATGTTAATATACACCTAGAAATTTCCACACACCTTTCTACAACCATTTCTATAAAGCCCTAAACATATATACACACAGCCCCCCCACACTCACTCACAGTCACACACACAGCCTCACAGAGAGCAGCCACTGTCCTCTTCCTGGAGACCAGGTCCCCTGCCTTGCTTACTGCTAAGCCACGGGTGCTCCAGTTTCACAACCAACTGTGCTGCCCTGACAATCTGCTAATCTACCTGCTGATGAGAAAACCACACGCACACTGACATGCACACACCCCAGGTGTGGGTACTTGTTGCCCCCGCACTGTGAGCCCATTTGTTGGGTGCAGGCTCTTCATGGTGTCCGGCAACAAGAATTCTCTGTTGGGCCTCAGATGGAAGTTATGCTGTTGATGAGGCAACTTCTGGCAGTGTCAAACCGAGGTTGTCTACTGCCCTGTCCCCGTGACAAAGTGTCTCCCCACTGTTACAGATTTTCATGCTTTTTTTAAACAAGATGGCTCCTTTGTTTCAAAAGGCTTTGTAATTCCCTGGTTACTCTTTAATCCAGCTGGTGGTTGTCTTCCTCCTTCACATGATCACTGTCATGCAAACACCCGCTGAGGTTTTGGGTGCTCCTTTTACACAGACTGTTTATGAGCACCCACACAAACCACTGTGGGTGACACATGGTGATCTTACAGAAAGGCAGGAAACTCAGTAAGAGAGATGCTTGTGTCAATGCACTCAAAAATATTTTTTTACCCTTTTGAAGCTTATTCATACAGCTAAAAATGTAAGTGTGTATGCATATAAACTACTATTATAAATTAAGTATTTTATTGTCATTACACATTATAAATATTTATGTATATATACATATATATACACACACATGCAAAGGAGTCTGGCAACTACAAATTCCATTGGCTTCAAACTTCTAAAGGGGAAAAAGTAAAGTGAGATAAACCATTTGGATCAGGAGAGTGAAATAAGCTGATACAGAGGTTATTAACATCAAGTTAGAGTTTAAAAGGCCAAGACCTGAGGTGAGCATACTCAGAGATACTAGAAAAGAGGATTGATATATAGATAATCCTAGAACCACAGCATAATGAATCTTTCTAATATATAACAGGATATAAAGGCCTGCTAGCTCGAGGCTTGGTGTACACACACACGTGGAAGAAGTGATCTGTTTAGGCCGCAAAGTTAAGGGAAGAGCAAAGGCACAAACCTGGTGAGTACATACGTTGTTGAAGGCCACTTCGTGGAGTCAATGGTAGAGCCACTCATCTCCTGAGCTTTGAGCTCATATCCTGCCTGTGGCTCCATACACCTTTCGACAGGTTGATCTGTGAGGATTAGTACAGCAGAGAACTGTAGGCAAGGAGCACAACGTAACCAACAGTGATGTCGATTGGCTACTGCAAAACTTACAGTAAGAGAGAATATTCTGTGCCTATGGAAAATTCTGCAGTGCAACTGTGTGAGTGTTCATTACAGCTGTACTTGATTATAAAGTTTGCCTGATTATTGCAATCACTCTGAAGATCTCTTGAATGGCCAAGGTGACTCTATCATTTCTGATTTGTGGCTAAGAGGCAATTTTGAAGTTTCTAGAACAAACAGGAAGGAAATTATTTTTATTTTAAGACTGTGACTCAGCAATGGATCAGCAAAACCAAAAATGCATTGATTTTTCTAGTCATCAGTGAAGCAAGAGGTGGGGTTTCACTGAAAATTTTATGTCTTGGTCTTTTTTCTCTTTCACGGATACTTTTCTTGTATTGATATCTTATCATTGAGCAAAATAACTTCTAATGCCAAGGTAAATAATACAGCAGGGAAAGTAGCCTCCAGATTTCAAGATTTGCAATAATTTTATTGTAAACACTTACTTGCTTGTAAAAATCTCTCTCTTCTTGCTCTAAATGTTCTTTTATGCAACCTTTAAGACTAGAATAAAAAAAAAAAAAAACATACAGGGAGCTTATTAGCTTCTTTTAAACTCTTAAAGACTTTAATCTGCATTATAGATTATATATCCTGCCCAAGATAAACAAAGAAGCAAAGCATATCCAAACTGTGCTATAGGATTTACATAATTAGAAAATACTTTCCTAGTTATCCAGTAATAAGATCATAAAAGTGTTATAAAAATAGAAATACCATTTAGTTGAGAATGCTGCTGTTGTTCTATTTTGTTAGTCCATATTTTGCAGCAGAGGCCAAGGTGCATGAAGTGTGAAGTTCTTGGCTCATCCAATTTGATGACCTCACTGTCTCCAGTGTCCCATGCTTTGTGGCACAGCACAATAGTGTAAGGATGATAGAATATCCAATCCTTTATAATAATTTTTAATTTTAGTTCCGTCTTGTGCCATCATCATATAGCAAGTATCCTTTTTGAAAGACTGCTTTCTCTGAACAATAGCTATGTTTTTTTTTTCCCCAAATTCAAATAATAGACATCAGGAGATTGGAAAGGGGTGCAAACCTGCACACCTCAGAGTATCAGCTGATCTCTGTCTTCTACACAGAGAAAATGAGAAAAAACTTTCTTATGGGCATTGTTACCCTTAAGCTGTTTCCAGCACAATTTTTTTACTTTCTTTGGTCATGTTTATTGCTGAAGACACATGACAGAGAAATTAGTCACAAAAAAAAAAAAAAAAAGAAAGAAGTTTTCAAAGACTATTTCTTTGAAATAATTCTTTCAAAGAATTATTTCTAGAAGATGAAATTTGTTATTCATAAGTTGCTCATCACTAAATCTAGGGACACTGTACATTAGGTAAAATATGATTTCCAGTTATGGAACATATACAATATGACTGAGCGCACTTTCATTAATTGCATTGAACTAGGATTTTATTGAAGCCATGCTCCACTTTTAGGACATGGTGATAAAACTGTCAGTTATTAAGTTGATAGTAGCTCACAAGGAAAGTTTCTATGGCTTCAGTTTAATTCCCAATAGAAGTTTTTAATTTTTCTGTGGATGATATATCCTTTACTATTGCCAGGATCTTGGAAAAGCAATCCTTGCAGTACTGTTGTGTCTCAAATCTTTTCTTTCCTGAAGCTAAGATTAGGTATTTTGCATTTGTACATTGGCTACTTGGGGAATGTGAGTACTGAGCTTACCTGTAAAGTTTTTTAATCATCCAGACTCTTGTTCAGAGATCAGTCTGAAGACCATTCCATTATGTCATCCTGCAGCCATTGTTTAAAGCTCTTTGTTGAAAACATGGACCTGGTTAAAGAGACCACAATTAGTAACTGATCATTGCTTCTAAAGGAATCACTTGCAAGTCTATTTTATACATGCTCTTGATATGATTAAGAATTGCATGAATGACTGAATGACCCTTGAAATCTTCATTTTGGTCTTCCCTATTAAATTATCACTCTGTTGTTTTAATACCACATTCTGTTGTAGTAGTAGACGTATGTATTGCTCACAGCTGGGCTGAAAACATGTTCTACAGTAACAAGGTTATCCCCAATTCTTCATTAGAGGAATTACCAAGAAGGCAAGATTAGCAAAGTTACATTTAATGCTTTGTTTGGCCATTGCAAATATGTGAAATCTGTATTTGTACATTCCATCACTCCTACTATTATCTGCAGAATTTATGATTCTTTTTCCTCCAGGAAAGGAAAAAGAAATGAAGGTGAAGGCAATCACCCTGCATCACCCCTCCAGACCAGTTTCAGATGGCATTATGTGGGTTTTCATCTAGTGCACAGCTCCATTTCACTTTTCCCAAGACTCACCTAGTCTGATTGCTTTGGAATCTGCATTCAGGAGTCACAGCCTGACTGTTTTAGCACTCAGAATGAGACTTGGCAACTTTTGCACATTACCTCTCTGTGTCTAACATCCATGCTAAGCTCACAATTAGCATGGCATAGGCCATCCATGGAATTTTAAGTGCTAGCTGGCAGCAGGATGACCAAAATTTGGCTCACGGTTCTTATCTTTGACACACAGAATACCAAAGTGATTACAGAAAAACAGTGTTATATTTAGAGAAGGAAGGACGGATTATTTCTATGTCTGAAGCTTCAAAATCATAACAGCAGGTCTTATCCCAGTGGAAGACCAGTCTCGGAACAGATGGGCTACAGCAGTGCTCTGATCTGGGTTGGACAGTAAGTGGAACACATTTCAAGGATGCAAAGATGAGACTGACTAAAAAGGTGTTTGAGCCTTAAAGAGAAAACGATAGTGTCATTCATGACTATCAATTACTTAGATATTTAGACTTTGCCTTTACACAGAAACTCTACTGTTTCTATTCTACCTACCTTCTATTCCTCTTCCAGAGAAGATCCTAAAGAGAAAAAAAATATAATTAAGCAACAGCATTTACAGTTCTACAGAAAAAGCTAATTTTCCTATCATGGGAATGTAAGAGAATCTAAGTTTCATAGTAACCTAAAAATGCTTGAGTGCTATGTCATCCTCATCAACATCAAAGCAATTACTGTCCAGGGGATCACCGTGAAAGACAAGAAAATTATGTGTATCATAAAATACACCAAAAAAGGCAATGTTATGTGATGAACTTGTATCAAACCCGTCCATGTCAGACAGAGCCTTTCTAAGAGATTTATTTCTTCTTAGGCTTTGGTCTTATGTTTAAAAATATATATATATTTTATAGTTAGTGCAGTATTAATGCACTCAATGTTTTATATCTTGCTGAAAGATGTATGAAAGGATGTGGGATGGGTATAATAGATGTCCTTCTGCATTCTGTACACTATACACAAAAGAAAAGATTCAAATGGAAAAATCTGCTCTTTATTAATGACACCTAGGGTATGACTGCCATTTGAGGACAAATCCAAATAAAAGCATGCAGATTCCTCTCAGCCCTAAAATATAGGGTGCTTTATTGATGAAGAATTTCAGTAGGGTTCACACTGAATCTTTTTGGTTCCTGGGTAATTTCTGTTGCATGCTAAGGTTATTTGGCACTTCCAGAAGAATCTCACACTCTGGAGTCAATATCATAACAAATCTAAAGGCAACTCTCTTGGTTTTCCAGCTGCTGGAGTGAATTGCCCCCCTGCATGTCCAACAGTTTAATGTGAATTTGCACAAAGATTAATATGTTTACGAGAAGAATTCTTATTGACATGAAGACAGAGCATTAGAGAGTGGTCTTAAAAACATGAATACCACCACTTTACTGATTGTGAATGGTGTGGGTCTTCTTTTAGCTACATTCCAGTAATGAATTGTGTCTATGTCTGATTTTGCAAATGTGACACCATTTTCTAAAACTATGAATAATTTTCTAATGTGTGTGATCTAAAGCTTGATCTCAGTCATTCATTTTTCCACTTGATTGGCACTCACTCACTCATTTCAATACTAATCATCCAATTTAAGATGAAGTAGAGGAACCTGTTTATTCATACAGTAGGTAAAATAATGCACCTGGTTCACAAATATTTTAGTTGATGTTAGGTCTGAGTGTGGCATGCTGAATTTTGCCAGGTCCTGTGTTTTGGTTTTCATGAATATACAACAGCTACTGGGTACTTCTGGCATGGCTTGGATCTCCAAAAACTGTCTGCCTGACTCAATTAATATTTTGTACTTAAAGCATATTGTTAGTTATTGATTTCACGTGTCATCAGTGATGAGAAACAATATGACAGGACATGTAATGCACATGACGTAACACAGAGCATGATCAAATATCTTAGTTTCTCAAACAGCTGGCTTTTCTGTCTTTCTGCAAGCCTTCTTGGCTCACATGTCTTCATATTACCTCCAAAGTTTGGAGGACAGAAAATGTTTGCCTTCACTTCTCTGGTTTGGAAGATAGGAAGTGGCTGCTAGCTGTTGAAGCTAGCGCATCCCCGGCTAGCGTAAATAACTGCAGAAAGAAATTTCTTCCTGAACTGACTACCCCAACCTGGGAGAATTTGGCTTCTGTTGACTCTTCACTCCATCAGGCCTTGGGATGTCTTCCCTGGCACCTCCAAGCTCATAACCAATAGTCCAAGGGACTCCTCCTCCCACCGTATTCTGGTCCAGTTTACTCCAAGGGATGTCTGCCATACAAAAAAAAAGTGAAGACTGCTAGGAGCCTCGCGTAAATAAAAAACAATCCTTTGAACCAGTAGCTCAGAGGAGTGATATGTCCAATTCATCTCAGCTGTGGGCTGAGTCACTCAGCAAAGTAAATAGATAGAAATATCCCCTGGCTGAAAGTCATAGGAAAAATGCCACTCTATCGAGAGTTAGGATCTGCCTCTAGTACTCCATCGCTGTCTGCTCACCAGGTGATGGATTTGAAGGACCAAACCAGAGAGGTTAAACTGCAGCTTCTCCTTGTATAAGTCTCCATACCATTCTTTTTCATTGTCACCTGGTCTCTGTACTCTGTCCTGTCCGTCGCCCATGTGGCTGTTTGTTCCACCATTAATCATTTCACTGCCCGGCTAATGAAATTACCTGAAACTCAAGCTTACATATCCCATGAATTTCTAAGTGTTGAAACCCCAGTTTGCTGCCTAATTGTTGGTGCCTCTGGGATCCCCCAGAGCAGTTCTATAACTATCTTATGCATTTTTAATTGAAAAATAATCTGTACCCTCTAGAAATATAAAATTTGTAAAGACTAGTAACCTAAAACAAACAAATTAAATAAGGCAGAGGTACTTTACTATTTGTGTTGTTTATATTTAATGAAAGAGAACACATTTCCTTAGTTTGTCTGAAGCCAACACAATCTCCTGTCTCTTGCACTAGAGTGTTTCAGAATTTAGGTCAAGTATATCAAGCAGTAAACAGGGCTTTGCGAATAATCACATGGAATAGCTCACAAGAAATAGCCCATAGTAGTCACATTCATCAACCAAGCTATTCTTTGGCTTCCGCTGTAATGCAGTAGATCCCAAGGTTCCCAACATACTACGTGCTGTGCAGAGGTGCAAGAAAAAGGAGGTCTCTGTTCCAAAAGTTTTAGTGTCAATAATATTGCCAAAAACAGTGGATAAATTGAGCAACATAACTAAGAGGTGCAAGACAGAAAGTTTTCCAAGGAAAATAAGGTTTCTTCACTGCTAACTGGGATTTGCTAGAATTTTAGTAGCTCAAGCTATATATTCCCCTGTGTTAAAATTCATATCCATGCAGTGGGTTTTGAGGTCCCAGTTCCACGGGTGATGGGGCCAGACATGAGCAGAACTGCATGCTACTGAGTAGGTGGTCATGGATCAGCTCCCCTCCCACTGGTGGGTGGCTGTGTTTGCCAAGAAGGATGCCGCAGCTGCTTGCAGCTGCAGAGCTTTTGGACCAGAGCTGGCTTGGATCAGGCATATCAGAGGGAGGTCAGATCTGCCTGCTCTTGTCTGTGTAAACATATCCTCTGATAGAATAAAAATGCAAACTAGCCATCTCTCATGTCTGATTGCTGTAAGTGCCACTAAAAGGATCTCAGCATCACAGGCAAAATTGAACCTTATCTTTTCCTGGCTTAAGGTTGAGAAGTGAGAAGCTGAAATCTTGTCCTCCTGCCCCAGAGAGGCCAGCAGGACTGAGACAGGGAAGTAAAAAATCTACAAGATCTGGAGCTTCTGCTCCTGTTCCCTGTTAGCCACGTTAAGCATCAAATGGCTCAAATATTCTATATCTTTCATTTTACAGCAGCAGCGTCTGCCAGACTGGCCTTCTAGAGCTTTGGCATGGTCAAAATAAATAGTGGAGTCACGGTTATTTTGCTGTCTTCTGGCACTCTGTTGTCCTTTGCAGCTGCCTAGATGGCCTGTGTCTGGAGCTGGCCCCAGTCAGGGTATTATGAGCAAGCCCAGTTGTGTGGGGTTCTTTTTCAAGGAAAAAAAAAGAAAGGAAAAAAACTGAATAGCTGACATCTTTCAACAGTTGTATTTACAACCTCGTAACTATTTCCAACAAATCCCATCATGTCTCTTGTGTTTAAAAAACAGGCTGATTATCACTTGTTGCACAGTTGCTTAAACCCTCCAGTAACTGAAAAAAATAATCTACCTAAGGTGTAGACTAGATATCATGCTACAAGACTCTTCCAGGTCAAATAATGTAGTATTAGGAGGTTTGTTCCAGTAGAAAACATTACTCTCTTGAGCTGCTAGAACTAACTGGAAGGTCTACTACACTTCCCAACTCCCCTTAAAGTGAGGTGTCATTGCACAATCAGATTTTATAAACACTTTCTTTAACCCCTAGATTGTTAAGAAATGCAAAATGCTCCTCTCAGTTAGTTTCTGATGCCAGTTTAAAACTTCTGTCCTGATTTTCAAAATAAGAAGTAGTCTGCAGGTGTATGAAAGAGGAGGTGCTGATAGGTATGAAAGAGGAGGTGCTGATAGATGAACCACCACGACAGCTACACATGTAGCTACACAGCTACACAGATTGCAGACAGTGGACCACAGTACATATGAGCTGGGCACAGAGGGTACTTGGTTATGTGGTCCAGTTATGGACAGTATAACAGGGACCTGCAGAAAAACACAGAATCTGATCAACATTAGGAAATCCTCCAGAGCCTTTCTCTTTGCCAGAAACTGTCCATCAGAAGAGCGGGGTGGCACTGATTTCTGTTTTAGCCAACAGCAAAAAGTAGGAAGATAATAAAATATAAGATACCCAAATGTGAAAGTATGCTCCGAGTACATTTCTTATCACTGAAACAGAGATGTGCCAGCCATTCGGTAAAATCCATCACAAATATTAAAGCTGTTATCAGTGTTATGTAACGGGAGCTCTGATAGGACTTGATGGGTAGCAATATAAAATATAAGATAGGTCATTATAGTTAAGGCAAGTGGTGGTAATATTTAATGACAAAGCAGAAATTACTGCTAGAGTTATAATGCCAAACTAAATTCTTGGAAAGGACAACTCATATCCATTGCTCCCCCTGCTACTTTCAACCCTGTTTACCTCTCCTCTACGTCTACTCTGTGCTTGGGTTCACTGAAAGTCTTTTTCTCCAAACTCCAGCTCTTTTAAAAAGGCATGTCTAAGTCTGAAGAGACCTTTCTTTGTCATCTGTGTTAACGCATGGTGGCCTGCTGAAGTATCTGCCAGGTCTTCCCTATGGTCACACTTATTATCTCCATGTACCTTCTAGGAAAACAGAGATTGCTTCAAAGACAGCTGAGTCCCGCTCCATTTCCTAAGCAGTGGAGCATGGACTCCCTCTAGCCTCTCTCTTGTTTTCTGCAGCAGAAATGCATTGATTCAGCTTCTCTGAATTTTCAGATCTTGCTTGATTCATTTTCCAGTCTGCACCATGCTGACCCCTTTGCTAGCTTTAGGCAGCCTCCTGTGAGAAGTGGGTTTCCAGGTTAAAACACAGCTCTTGCTGGCAATCAATAGTGGAAGACTTTCTAGAGAAATGCCATCTTTTACAGCATTATGCTTTTTTGGAGTTACTCCCTCAAGGCCTGGATCTGGTCAACTTGAGAGCACTCACCATGGCACATTAACAGGATGGGCAGCCCAGCATTTCATCCTTTGTGAATGCTGAAGGCATTACTCACAGCTGAGTATCTCTAAACAGCTGAGCCTTTTGGTTAGGGGAGATGTGCCACACTAGTTTAATTCTAAGCTCAATTAGCTTATAAAAATACCAGAATGGCTCCCATGGCTGCCTGAGGGGCAGAGGCTTTTGGCTTGGACAAAGTGCTGAGCAGAGGAAGAGTGAATGAATTTGACTCCCCCCCTTCACCCTGTGTAGGAATAAGTTAGCAGAAGCAGGGAAAGGCACACAGGCATGTACAGCCCTTTTGGGAAGGAATTGTGCCTTAGGGCAAGCGACGACACAGTTTACCTCCCCAGCACCCCCAGACAATCCTGGTGCACTGATGTGCATTGTGATAAATTGTCATCTCTGCTTACACAAGGATGGTGCCTGAGACAAGCGAAGCAGCGAGCTGCAAGCTGGGCACGAGGAGCATCTCACAGCTACACCAAAACACAGGCAATTCCGGGTGCCAGGGTCAGTCTGAAGTGCTGAGTCGTTCACAGAGCTGAGCAAACACAAGAGGTGCCCTGGGACAATGAGGAATACTCCTGGCTTTGCCTAGGAGAGCACTGTTTATGGCCATGGCCTATTTGCATTCAGTTCTGGTATCACAGATACATGCAGAGATAAAGCAAAATGCAGTTCTGAGGAGGGAGACCCAGCGCTCCGTGCCTGGGTGCATCAGGGTGAGCTATGGGGGCGTCCAATTTACATCCTTATGGGTTTGCAGGGTGTCTTACCCCTTGGAGTAAACAGGAGGGATGTTTTCAGTGCTTAATGCTTATAACTAGGCCACATATTTAGTTACTTAAAATCAAATTGAGGCATTTAATTTTAGGAACTGAACCTTCAAACATTTTGTCCAAAATGCCCAAACCCAGCTGCTAACTGTGCTTTTAAAACACTTATTTCATTTTTTTTCAGGAGCTCCAAATGTGCAGGCATTTGGCTTTGAAACTGTTGTGTGTGCAAATTTAAAAATACAGTCCTTGTCAGGTTGCTTATGCAACATCTGATGCCCATGTTGCTATGGTTAGTATATGCTTTGGGTGAAGGCTGTGGTAACTAGTCACATATGGTATTCTCGCAGAGCTGTGCACAAAAAATGCATATTAAATTACAAAATCAAGTGAATATAGCCTGGCTGTACCAGGAACTGAATATGCAAGGGCTTGGACTGAATTGACTTTATCCCAGGGTAAATTCCCAATTAGTTCATTAAAAATTTAACCATGTAGCACTGGCTCCTGCTCCTAGTGTTGGTAACAGAGGGCAGAGCTAAATGATAAATGCTTTGTGTAAAAGCAAATAGAGGTCTTATGGTGGTGTGGAAATATCGTAATACAGAATATATGTTTTACAAAGTGATCCAAAACAAAGTCACTGCAGACATCGTTATTTTTGGACTTGTATAAAAATTAACAGGGTGGCAAAGAAGCTACGTGGTTCAGAAGGAACAGCAAGATATTCACAGAACAAATGTATGCCATTTCTATGGACAGCACTTATTTACTTTTATTCTGCGTTTTCTTTGCTCTGTACTAAAGTCTGATGGGCATAAACTGAATTAAGGTACGCCAGTTCTGATTTTTCCTAAAGAATAGGTGCTTAAACATTGCCTCACTTGAACACCCTTTCCCATAAGCAATGAATGTGCATCAATTTCTTTAAAAGAGTATATTTTTTCCAGATTTAAACAACAGCAAAATAAACAAATTTTATAAAAATGGAATTACTGTTCAGTTGTGAAAAATACCTTCCAAAAGGAAGCTAATAAATCATTGTACTTCTGAATTAGCACACTGCAACTGAGAAAAAAAAAAAAAAAACAACCTGTATTAATGCACTTTTTCTGAAAAAGCTGCAGAAGTGCAAGTATTGAACAGCAATACCATATATAATTAAAACTACGGCTTTAGTTACAAAGGACCCCATGGCAGCAATGGCTGGGAAACTCTGCTCTGTGTGAAACTCTTTGTACAATTAAAAACACATTAGTTTTTTCAAATGTCACGGGTAGTATTTCTGCATAGTAATTTCAGAAACAGTGTAAAACGTTGCATACAAGTTCACTGGAAATTTTAACCATACTGTGGGTATGAGACATACTGCTCATTCCCATGTTAGAAACATGCCAGAAACAAAATCCTCTCTTAGAAACCTTCCTTTTTTCAATAAAAGTAACATTAGAAAACATACAGTACTTTAAAGTATGGAAAGTAATTTCCATATGTCCTGTAGCTCTGATCATGACACTGCAACACGCAATTGGAAGACACTAAGGTACGGTGATTTTGGTCACCCTTTGCACTGGGGGCGTCTAAACAGGGCTGCTCCTGTGTAACCCTCTGTTTGCATGGAATTAACTACACAGTAATTAATGGGGAGAGTCCAGCTCAAACTATAACAGAGTAAAAAATGGAAATTCTTGCCCTGCTGAAAACAGAGAGGGGTTTCAAGAAAGCAGCTCAGGGTATGTGGCTAGATGGTTGTAGCCTTGACTTAGGATGAGCTGCCATTTTTTAATTTTTGTTGTTGTTGTTTTGTTTTTTTTTCATTAAGGTTGGAAAAGACTTCTGAGAATATCTAGTCCAACCATCAACCAAACAACACCGTGCCTACTAAACCATGTCCCAAAGGGCCACATCTGCATGTTTTTTGAGGTTGTGCAGGTTCTTCAAGAGTAGCTGAGGTTTCCCAGGTGAGGAGCTGTGGCTAATGGATAGATCAAGCATTGCAGTAGCTTAAGGCAGCTGCTGCTGCAGCACACGTTTTCTGAGTGCCAATAAAGACATCAGTTTTGATAAAAGGGTCATAGCCGGAAAGGTCTGCAATCTATTGCCAAAGGGTTTATAGAAAACAGCCTTCTCTAGTGTTCATTGTGCATGCTAATAAATTGCATGTGCTATAATAGCAGTCATTAAAAAAATTATGGTAGGAGCAAATTAGGAAAAAAATGAATGGCCAGAGTTCACAGAGAAACAGCAGGAAAATTTTCACCTATATTAAATTTGAGTTCTCTTGTTTTAATGTGATGAGATTTGCTCCTTGTGTGACTGTTAAAAACAGTAAATGGAAATGTTATGATGAATTTGCAAAACTTTATATCATTATGTCATATTTCTTAAACTGTGTCAAATGCATTAACCTGTGTTTTAAATTTATAGCAGACCTGAAATCGAAACCAAAACTAGAAATACTCTCTGAGAACATGTAATTGTAACACAGAAGTGGAATTCTGACTTGCAAAAAAATGCCTTACAGAATTTTGCCAAACTTTGTTGGCAGATTTTGGCTGGGAAGTGCCTTTGCAGAGTCTGTGCACCAAGAATTGAGGAGTTCACGTGGCATCGTATTCCTAGTCCTATCAGTGCTGCTTGATATGTGAAAAGAGTGGCTTTGATATACATGAGATCAATTCTTAGATGCTTCTTTGAGCACAGTGGAATTCTGAGGTTAATTTAGTGATAAACATGTGAAATTTATGCAGCAGGTCTTACATGCAGGTGATTGATGGCAGCAATATAAAAATTATAGCAAATGGACCTCAATCTGTTAGAGGAGACATTCTTTTGTTCCTGTTAGAGTATTGGGAGATATTTTGTCTTAGATGAATGTAAATTAACTGTTTATATATTCCTCCACTAGCTTGTGAGCTAGATTCTGTATTTCCAAGTACAAATGAGGAATCTACATACAAAAGAAAATTGTCTTATGCCAATTTTAGCTATTGTGACAGGTATCTTTCCTGTTCTATGAGTGAGGAAATCTAGATGTCAGTGGGGTTACTCTACTTTAGTCCAATATCTCTACTTCTGCTTCATTTTACAGCATCAGCTTATGGACAGACAGCTTGGTCTGCAGTGAAAGCAGTGTTTGATAATATGCAGCAACGAGAAATGCGCTTGCTGAGAAGCAATATTTATTAGTCTAGCTGGAGCGCAGCATTTATCTGTGTATAGTGCCATATTGTGCTTTGTAGACATATCGTATGTGTGTGTAACGGCAAGAATCGATAGTGGGGTGTGCAGCAGAGGGGGGGATCAGTCTGCCATTGAAGTGATGCTGGTGCTAAAAGGTGCAGAACAAGAGCTATTCTGCTGGAGTGGGTGGGAGGAGGAGGTACGGTACAGAGGGCCGGGAACAATCAGACTGCAGATGAAACACTTGGTAATTAACAAACAGGCTGGAGAAAACGTAATGAAATCTGTTTTTTCCTTTCATCTGCTTTTTGATTTTTTTTTGATCAGATTAAACTGGAAGTGTGCTTTAGCAAAGTCTTCTTAAAGGATAGTCTGCAAATAGATGGAGGAACAACCAGTTGCCCTTTAGTGCTTCTGATGGTTACATAGTCTAAAATATGCAAAATTAGTAAGTTTGAACTGTCATTGCTGTGCACAAAATACTCTGATCTAATTTATTTCATTGTCACAAGCTTATTGAATTGCTTATTAAAAATTAAGCTGAGGTTTCAGAGTTTTCACTCTGTTAAGTGCATTTTTTCCTTTTTCCAAGCTGACCATAATTTTATTTCTAGTTTCTTCAGGCCTCTCTTTATTGTATCTTTGACTATGAATATTTATAGCAGCTCCAACAGATTAATTTTATTTATATGCCTTAAATGCCATTTCCAGGTATAATTAACAAAGGGACATAGTAAGACTGAACTCAGTACTAATCCACGTTTACTTCACTAACCTTCTCCCAAGACCTGGCATATTGCTTCTTGTCTTTGCATCAGATATGAACTGAAATGGCTTATTTAGACTATACACTGTAGTGCTCACGTTGCGAGGTAAGTTGACATGAAACTCCATATGAGTTTACTAAACCCAAGTGTTAGAGCTACCCTTGGCTTAACCCTGAGATGCCAGGGTTACATCAAAACATTGGTTTAGTCCACCAAAAAAAATAATTTGGGTTCATTGTGGAAACGCTAAAACTAGGCAATAGGAATGTGCTGGAGAGAACCCAAATACAGGAGATGCTGCTGATATGCCAGTGCAGTTAAAGTGCTGGAAGTATAAAGGAGTGAGTAAGGGAGGTTTGGAAGATG
>VZTL01026861.1:4072-29843 GCA_013400535.1 Scopus umbretta
AAAAAAAAAAAAGAGACAAGGTTGTTTACAAAAGATTTCTTTACACATCCAAATTTAATTTTTTCTAATTTTAGAAATATCAAGAGAATTTGCTGACTGAAACCTGAGGCATCTTCTTACAAGTGCGTTCACTTAGTCATCTCTCAGTGCCAAATGTTGAGCCCTAATTCCCAAGCACCTTCATGAGCATTTCCCCCCCCACACTCCTCCACTGCAATCCTGTGTGCAAGATAAGTTGGCCGACCTGACATAAGGTTACTTATCAGGTATACAGGGTGAACCCATGCCTGGAAGAACAGCTACTGCCCCACACAGCCGAGAGGAACAGTGACACGGCATGGGCCATCAAGTCCAGGGACACCTCCCCAGGCTACAGCCTCAGCTCTAGGCTTCACGTCAGCTGGCCTCAGATGCACGCTGCCTCAAAGAGCATAAAGCAGGTAACAGCTACTGCGTGCATTTCCCAGTATTTCATAGAAGTGCTTAAACAGCTCGAAGTAATTCCTACTAAGGGGAAATGGTGGTTTTTCATTAATCAGCCTATTCAGCTCATTGCAGAGAATTGAACTTGAACTGCACGGGTTTGGTACAAATGAGGACGATTGAGGGGCTGACCCAGCTTTTCCCAAAATCTGCTTAATTCATTGGAAATTGGGGCAACCTCCATACTAAAGAAAATATCACTTTCTGTTTAGGAACATCTTTTCTCTCAGAATCTCCACCCAAAGTAATTTGGTTTTAATCTTCCATTTTTGATGCAACAAAATAAAAGCTGCCAGCTCACAAACACCTAAACATAACACTCTTCAGTGCAGAGCATTCACTTATTCATCAGTCTCTGGGCAGCAAGAGTTATGCATTCTGACTGCTTTCAAATTGGATTCATGATTTCCCTGCAAATGACATCACGTGTTTCTCAGTACTGGATATGGCAGATATAGTGAAGACATTTTGTAAAACTGACCAACTACTTTTTTTTTTTTAATTGGAACACAATATAACAAGCCTATTCACACATCAGGCAGAACTTCTATTAGGCAGAGCTTTGCAGGCTTTCAAAACATCTTCCAAAAAGAAATGTGTCTATCAAGAGCAGCAATAATGTATGTCTGCTTTAAGCCATGAAGTCCCTGAAAGGCTCGATCAGTACAAAGGCATGTCGCACCACCTGCTAAACACTAGAGTGGTGCAAAATTCCTGCTCCAAGCCCAGGCACAAAAGGGTTCTTTGTGTTGCACCTAGCCTGGATGAAGCACAGAAGAGGAAAAGGACGACCATGATTTTCAGCTTTTAAAATATATTCCTAGCCCTTGCATAAAGAATTCAGCCTAGAAGAGTTGCAACAGCAGAGGCTGTTCATCCAAGGTTATACAGAGAGGTTAATTAATTTCAGCCCTCATATAGGTTTTAATTCCTTATACAGAATAACCGTTCAAGCCATGAACAGTTTCACCAGTGCTACTGAGTCAACATGTCAGGGAGGACATTCATTATGACTTAAGTTATCAAAGTCAGGACCTTAAACTCCTGTAGGTTTGTTTAATTTCACTGACAGGGTGAAGAATTAAATCAGTTAATACAACCTGCCTGTTGAAGAACTATTATAGATTTAATTAAAAGTGAGGACACCATAGAAACCCTGTTTTACCTATACTACCCTCGTCTGATTGAAAATTCCTCCTAGACAGAAAACCTTAATTCTGTTGGATAACATTGTTCTCAGAGTTGAGCTTTCTTTTTCCTGAGCAATTGCTTTAGTGGTCTACAAGGTTGTCCTTGCCAGAGAGTGCTCATAGGCACCATCATAAATACACAGACTCTTTTGTCTGGTAAAGGTCAACCTGTGGCTAATAGATTTTCTTGGGAAGGTGTGCTGAATCCTGCTATGAAGAAAGCAATAACAACTATCGCCCAAACCATTTCTGACTTAACAGATGCAGCTTAAAAAAAACTTATTCTAGATACAAGAAATTTGTCACATAGTACCTTGATGGCATAGACTTCCTTTACTCACATCAGACTGCTCAGGTAATCCCCCTGCAGTAACTCATGGTTCATATTTATTAGGTCTAAATAAACCACCCAGTGTATTGACTTAACCTGCACAATCGAGGGCAGAAGAAGTCATACCAAAGTGTCCTACTTTATTCAAATGCATAAATGCTATTTACAGATGTAAATCTTGACTGTTTAGGAAATATCAGAATATCAAACAGATGTTATAAACTTCAAATGGGCAGATTTCCCACATTGATTGTGCATTGAAATATTCAGTAATCAGCTGCACAGTGTAATATGCACTATATCTTCCAGGCTGGAAATAGCTGATGGAGATTATTATAAGCAACCTTGCTTTCAAGGGGGGCAAATTAGAACAAAGGGAAATAAGCTGGAAGAAATCACATCTGCTCTGCTTCCCTGTAACAACATGCACTGGGGCAATGGAGAAAGGAAAACTGCAATGAAGGAGGTAGAGTTGGCTTTTAATAGTGTACGTTTTAAGTTCAAAGAAGCCTGGAAGAAAGTGTTTACTGAGCAACAGAAACACTTTGCCAGCAGATAACAGCAAGCTAAGAGGAAGCAGAACAGGCTAGAGGGGGTTTCTACAACAAGCAGCAGGAATCCCCCGCTAGCAGAGCAGGGGAACTGTGCACGGATACCTCATTTTGGCCATATCTCCTGTGCTTTGTCAATGATTAAAGACCATTTAGTTCATAAAAATCCCCTGCAAAAGCTCTGTTTTCTTTCCTTCAATTGTTATATATCCCAAAAAAATAAAAATATAAAGCGTAGTAATCGGAAGCTGAAACTCTGCCAAGAGCACGGCTGAGCGATAGGCAAGTCCTGGAGATCGATACTCCCACTGCAGGTGCCATTCCCGAGCTGTCGCACCAGGGAGAGCAAGCATCAATCTGCGCCCAGCAAAGCTGCCTGTGGAGCTGCAGACAGAGATTATGACTAGACCCATGACAGCTAAAAGAAAAAAAAAAAAAAAAAAAAAAAAAAAAAAAAAAAAAAAAAAAACAAACACACAAAACAAAATCCAACCACANCACAAACCCCAAAAAAGTCCCACAGCTCCAAAATGCAAGTTTCAATGCAGTTGCTCACAAACAGATACTAAGCTGGGACCAAGAAGGTGGTCAGGGCATCAGGTTTAAAATAAGCTCCTTGCAAAACTGAAACACTTGAACGGTATTGTTTGAAACATTAAGTGTGAGATACTAAAATAGAAAGGCACTTTTTTTTTTTTTCTTTAAAAAAAAGAAAGACTCAATTCTGTAGGATTAAGCCTTTAAATCCCAGGTTGGCACCTAATAGAGACTAGCTCCCCTGCAGCAGAGACGCTGGGAACAGCCTGCTCCTCTCATTAGGATGTTCCATTTAGGTACCTAAACATGCATTTAGAGATTTACCTTTAGGCCGTAACCTCCCTGAGGTATAAAAATGAGTAAGTTGGATTTCAAAAGAAGTTTGCTGCATTTAAACTGAAAAGAACCGCAAATTGCAGCTCCATGATAAGGTAGAGGCCTGGTATGCCTCAGGGCAGGGCTTGTAAGAGCAGTGTTGACAGACCCTCAGGAAAAACAACATTAATAGGGGCTTTACAGAGCATCCTGTAAGAAGCAATCCTTATCCAATGGCATTTTTTATTTACTAGTAGATTCTACGTCCCCTGCATATGTTACTGTATACAGCAACCTTTCAAACATATGCACAGCCTTTAACGAGGTGCACCGACAGGAAAGACAACAGAAGGGTAAACGAGAAAAAAAATATTTCTATATAAAGGAGATATGAATTCACTGAATATCAGAGTACAGTAACAGCATTCCTAGACTGAAATATTAGGGAGACCCTATTGCATTAGACCCTTGTTCTGCCCAAATTAAATTCTAAATTTAATGTCTAAATTCTGAGGTTTTTTTTAAAAAAAAAAGTCTATGGAAGTACAAATATAATGCTTCAAGAGAGTTTTTTTCCTCCTCATTAAATTGATCTGTCCTTTTTATCTATGCCCCGAGAGCAATAAATACTTCATGTCTTGCACAGTATATCTTGTTCTGCAACTTCAGTTGCAAGAACCGAGTGCCCCTCCTACACCACAGGTGATAATAATTAACACAGGAGAACTAATCTCCTGCCACCTTAAAAAAGAAAAGGTGGGAGCACTGTCCATTTATGAAGGGGAGCAGTGTCAAAGAAAAGGCTGTATGGAACAAGATCTGGTCAATGCCAGACTTAGTATAATTGCTACAAGATGGTCAAGTAATAAAAGACACTTAAAACATTTTATTAATTTCGTGTCCCATGGTTCTTTACAACTCTCAAGCCTACACACTGGGATCCCAACAAATCACAACTGTGGGATGCCCAGCTACACAGGTTGCCTGTAGTGCTTTGGGTTGATTGTTAAAGGATTGTAGCCCTCACAGCTTGTGCACTTATCTCCAAAAATACACAGCTGAAAAACATTTCAGTTCCTGGAGAAAATGCTGTTTCGAAGGCTCACTCACCTTAAAATGAATAAGTAAATCAAGACCCACACTGAAGCAGGTTTCTGGAGGACAGGTGTGAGAAGCAAAGTTTATTGCACCTAACAAGTGTTCTGCTGAATTATTGTAACTGCTGCTTACTCAAGTCAGTGTTGAAGTTGCAAGAGTCACAGAAGCACGAGCTTGACTCTTCAGTAGCACCTTAATATTTAGTACAAAGCAACTCATGTGCTGATAGTTCAAAGTAGAAATTCAGGTTTGATTTAAACTCATTTGCACACTCAAATTCAGTTTACAGGATTTGTTCACTGGCAGCTCAACGCTTACACTATCGCCTGCACAGGCACAGTGGCTCAGGTCTGCACGGCTTTATAAACACCAGCCTACCACTGACACAGCGGTGTGCTGTGAGCTTTGCATCTCTTTGAAGAGATGAAATGCAAAACACCTGCTATAAGACATTTCTGGGGCAGAGTCCCTAAAAAGTCCTAGAAGATCCCTAGAACTCATGATACACTGGTATTGAGGAGTACAAACACAGCAGCCTCATAGAGAATCCAGCCCCAAATGCCTTACCACTACCTTAGAGTAGGGTTTCTCCTCTCAGATAGCACCAGGGTGAGGGGAGAAGGTGGGGTGGTTTCCTCCCTCTTTGCCAGTAATATTCCAGATGTTATACCTGTATTATGTTTTGTTTATTCAGACTTGGATGATGATACAAACAAAACTACTGTAGAGGGAACTGCAATACAATGAAAACTTAAAGTGGGTTATAAGAAAGTCAGGAGTTGTTTTCATGTACTGCAATACAAAATTTACAGTTTTGGCTACAACTAACTTGTCCTTGTAGTGAAAGTGTGTGTGTGATCGGGGGGTGGGGTGGGTGACAAACTTTCATCATCTATTGCAATAACATCTTGGAAGATCTAGTAATACTCAACAAAAGACTTTAGTTAAAACAAACATGAAATAACTTGGGGGGGGGGGGGAGGGNNTCTAAGTGGGTGGGGGCGGGAAGGCAGAAGTCTGGCCTCAATTATTTTATAGTTTCTATCAATAGAAGTAAGAAATCCTGTGGGAGGACAGAAAGCAGTAGGTGATTTAAAGGTTGTAATATCTCTTATTTGGTCCGAGAAAAGCTTTTTATTAGTTTTGCTATTGAGTGATTTTTAGAGGCAAGAGGAAAGGAACAGAAATGAATCGATGTAATAATTCTGAAAGAAAAGTCAAGTTTAATAACAAGCAGCTGTAATGTATGAGCAGATACAAAAAAAGCCTTCAAGATGATAGTTCTGTGTCAGCTTTTGACAAGACATGGTTGGAAGATTATAGATTGCATTTTGCATCAGTTTCTGTTAAGTGGTTACAGTGAAATTGTGCTGTTCCCCCTTGTCTCCTCCTGGTATGACACTGTTAGCTGAAAGTGGCACTTTTAAAAAAAAAAAACAAAACACACTTAACCATGCTAAAAAGTAACATTATACCTGAGGAAACATCAGCTTCTCCACTGCTTTTCCCTACAACAACCAAAAAGAGAATGCAGATTAAGAGAAGCCAAAAGCAATAACTATTCACACAAATAAGACAGGGGACTTAACACAATGAAATATGTTAGTGTGCTACTGCTACACACAGGTCAGCTACTTTCATAGGTTACCTGCCAAGAATCAATCCCCCTTATTCCACTTATTTCCTTGCTCTTTTTTGTTCACTTGATGTGTAAACTACAGCCTAGATTCCTTGTCAGGGCAAGAGGGCAGGGATAAGTAGATACACAAGAAGAGACAGAGGGGAGCACATGCTGTAGCCACATCTCAAAACTAGCAGTTCAAACAGCACAGAAATTCACAGAGATATTCCCAAACTCCATTTTCTTTAGAACAGGTCCAAAGATCATGGGATTTTTCCAGCCGCCTTAACTGAATTCGGACTCCCATTGTACAGCCTGAAGTTCCCCATCTCCTGGGCCTTTTGGCTCAGTAGTTTTCTTCACAACTTACTTGTTTATAATATAGTTGGGAGCTGTTCTGGCATTCCTGATAAAGCACTTAGTTCCAGCCAGCTAAGCTTTGTATCTCATTTGTCCTTACATGAGAGCTTTTGGCTCTCCTTAGATAGGCTCTGCATGGTCTTATGGTCTTACAATTAAACCACAAACAAACATACAACCTATTTAATCCATTTTTAAGGTGCAGAAATAGAAATAAACACCAAGAAAAATATTTTACAAATAGACAAAGTACCTCCATGTAAGCTTATAAAATCCAGTAGAAGACACATCCTTCACCTTGTAGCAGGCAGTTCAGCAAGCAGCATCCTTTATCTCCCCTTGTCAAAGGGGATCATTGGAGGATCAGCCACAGATCTTCAAAAGTGCTCTAGATCAGTTCCTACTCACATCTCAAACACCACTCTTCTCAACCCAACCACTTTCCATGCACACCTTCCTCCAGACCTCCTCTCCTACAGTAAGCCTTGGCCATCTACTGCACCCCACCCTCCACAAGGTACAGGTTATCCCAACTTTCCAAGGCACCCAGCAATTAGCCTTAAGGGGTCCCAGCTGCCTCTGGGGCTGGACGTAAGACTCCCCTCACGTGCTCGGGTTATTATGCATTTAATCTAGGAGCACAATGTATTCCTCCAGCATCAGATACTTGTTATCTGATGCATTATGCATCCTCCCCCAGCAACTGACCCTGACACAAATTAAATATGCTGTGCTGTTTAAGACTTTTAGTTGAACTCAGTAAACACCTCAGATTCCACAAAGTTATTGTGAAATACTACAGAGCAAATCCTTCAGATTCAAATATTTTGCTGATAAGTCTTCTAAGTAAAGGATAGTGGGGAAAAAAACCTATCCAAAAAATATTATCTGCACTTAGCAAGTACAAAAAGAAGATACAGCCAAAAGGAATGTAGTTCATCTGCTTACAAAAAAAGATTCATCTTGTGATAGGCAAGCACCACCTCACTGAAAGGTGAGTTGGGTAGCAAGTCCTGGTCAACTGAAAAATAAACCTTCTCAGCCTGTAAATACTGAATGATGAAGGCCTCTGGTTTATGTGGTTTATGATGAATAGTGGAAGATAGTGAATTAAATGGCACACACAGGCCTGGTTTGAAATTTTTCGTGCAGAAAAAAAAAAAAAAAGACTGCCTAAGCCCTTTAGATAACATAAAATAACATAGCATGAGCATCAGTCACTCACTACAAGATGCCACAGATGTTTCCCATGACAGAGAGCACAGCAGTTAAGTGTGCAATGTAATGGACATGGTGAGCAAGTGGAGTTGCATTTCACACTGGTTATCTGAACACCCCAAAGCTGCTGACCAACCTGAACCCAAATGGTAGAGTCAGTAACTTCATTCTTTTTCCATCTTATATGTGTGTGCTGAACAGTATGCTGTCGTTAACAAAGCGTATCTCCCTGCCAACCACGCATGAGGATGGAAAGATTTACTGATGTGCTTAAAAGCAGGTGTTTAAATTGAATTTCTGCAGCAGGTGAAGGGCAGAAGTCCCTTGCTCTGTTCTCCTCTGTGTGCTTGGAATTGATCTCACTTAATTTCATGCATTTGGGAGAAAAAAATATGTAATTAATAGTCTCTAGACAGTGTGTATTTTGGAGCTTTTAACATGCTTAGAAAACGCAGCTTTGGGTATTCTTGTTGAACAAGCACTACTCACTCAGCTCTCCTGAGCAACGTGCCAGTATTGCCAGCCCAAAGAGTTCAACAATCCTAAGCCGGAAGCTTCAGGACCATGAGATTTCAATTAAAAATTACAATTTTTTACTCTTTGCCTTCTGATTCTTATTTTCCTCTTCAAGGTTCAGTCAGTGCTTACTTGCAAGTTTCTTCTTCACAATCCCAAGAGCTTAACAGAAGCTGAAATTCTCATGTAATTGCCAAGAACTGGAAACTGAGACCTTAAGCAGAACATTAAATACTGTGACAAAGACAGAACTGGTGAAGTCTGAGCAATTCATGTTTCCATAACAGGCTTATGACTAAGCTTTCAGAAGTTCTTAATGATTCAAAATTCACATCTAACACAGGTGTCGCAAAGCTACTCCCAGGCTTATCATTCTTGCTGCAGGCTTTGAGATCCCCACTGAACATAACTGGGAATTCATATGGTGACTTCAATGGAGTTGTGTTGATTGACACCAGAAGCTGATCTTAAAGTTCACCAGAGAGAGAGACAATCTTCAGTACAAATTCTGTTCAGAGCTAATAAGAAGCTTGGAAGTGCTCATTTTTACTCATAAAGCAGGATCTAAATACATCTGCACCTTGACCCTGCTCGTCTTGAAGTATCTGAGCTTCCTTTGATAATACCAAGTTCCAGCACTTCAGAAATATATTTCTCAGTCCTTCTGGGTTCCTGCTTTGGTGACAAGCTTTTTCCTTTGATCTCGGTGTAAGAGTTTTCTCTGGCATGCTCTTTGCTCCCACCTTTTTCTGGTCTACTTCCAAGATCTGAACATTTTTAGTTCTCCCATTAGATTTTAGCTTTTGTGTATTTTGCTTTACTAGAACTGGCAACATGGTGCTATTTAAATGCAGCTCCATCTGTCAGAGTCAAGTCCTGCAGGTAGGGTGTCATGTTTGATTTCACGTTATCATTTGTTGTGTAATCAGAGCTAAAGAAAAAAATGTTTACTATAAAAGTTACTTTTATAAATTCCTTTGAGAGCTCTTTTACTGTTGTTGTGGGGCCTACTTGTGTCCTTATGAACACAGCCCCTTCTACACTGCCAGAGAGACAACAGAAGGGGTGTGCTCAGTCTGGCTTTGATCCTGGTGTTTCCTTCTTCTGCTCTCCATGTCGACTGCATGTCCTAGGCATGTACATGAATTTTATGCCAGTATTATAGCTGATGGGAAACTCTGTAGGCCTAAAATAAAGCTGATATTTTGGAGATTGAGTTTTCAGATTTGAAAATGAACATACTTGTCTTTCATTGCTCAGCTCCAGCGCTGTTGTCCGGTATGAGGTTACATCTGACACTGTAAGAAGAGGTATGGTGGACTTTCATCCCAGGATGATAACAGTTGTACTTCACAGTCACTGCTTCCCAGCCAAAACGGGACTAGATGGGAAGCAATGCCTAACAAAAATGTCATTTAGTGGAGCTTTTCTTGTGTGCATATCAAATAGATCTGGTGAACACAATTATTTTCTTCCCTATCTCCTAGACTGTCATTGCCTCTTCTGTTCCTTTTTCTTCTCAAAAAGTCATAACCTCTAAAAAACTCAAAAATATGATGCTGACTATGGACCAGAGATATTTATGACAGCATATATAGAAACCTTTGCAACACATTAGAGCGCTTGTCTTCTTTTTTCTTTTCACAAGCAATATGCACATCTCACCTTGCAGGTCTCACTGATCACATTTGCTTTGGAAAAGCATTACACGCACGTTTTAATTTTGCTTTATCTTTGGCACTGCATCAACAGTGGCTTTCTTCAGCCATCAAATGGCTATACAGGAGTAAGAGGTTTTGTGTTTCCTCCTTCTCCCTTAAACAGTTCTCTGTTTGTTTTTGCCAAAAAACTCCATTAATGTTTCTAGCCTGACAATTTCTAAAGAAAGATAAACCTGCAATACGTACTGCCTGTAGAGCTTCACCAAAGGCAACAGTGTCCCGAGGCAGAAAGCACGGCCAGCGTTTCTCACACCCTGCCACTTTGAGGAACACCACAGTGGAGAGCAATCAAGTGCTGACAGACAATCCACATCGCAACAGCAAGAGATGAAGCCGTGGAAGCATTTCCCAAGGGGCAGTCACATGTTTTCTCTTATATTAGGATGGGCTCGAGTGCTGCGAGGCAGGCTGTTACCCTATGGAGGATCTGACACCATGGGAGTAAAATAGCACTAAAAGGGGTGACGATCCCACCTGGGCTCTCTGCTAGCAGCCGTGCAGAAAGGCAGGACAGCTTTCCTGCCATGTGGCCCCAGCAGGCCTTGTTCAGAGGGACCGTGAAAGGAAGCTGCACATGTAAACACGGGAAAATGTGTTGCAGCTGGAGGGCTGGGAGGGCTGAGCTGCAGCCTTGCTGCAACCCTTGCAGAAGGCCATGCCGCCAGTTGGCCCGGCTGCCTGCTTCGGCCACGCGAGCACAGCCTGGCCGCCCACTTTTAACAGCAAACAGCGGGGAAAGGCCACGTCTTAAACAATCAGAACTCCTCAGCTCAGTAAATGTGAGGCATAAATCTGAGGGCTTACATCGACATCCACACAGCTGACCCAGTGCCAGGCTGCTATTGTAAGATCTGTGCTTTTAGAGCAAATAAAGAACCGTGTCACGGGGAGGAATCAGTTAAGCCCTCTGCTATTAGCTCTGTTGTCATTGTAAGCACTTTTCCAGCTTGTGCTGCTGGAAGCAGCTGTTTCAATTCATCCACAAATTTTTCTAGAGCAGATATGGCCAGATTTTCCACTCTTGATGGAATGCAAACAAGCAAAGCAGATGCACAGAGTGGCCAGAACATAGGACATGCACACAAACTCTCATTAATGGCTGTATTGAACTGGTAGAGCACTGGTGTGCTGGACATTGTGCAAACAGCACAAAGAAATTACGTTCACAATATAAAACAAGAAGCAAAATTACAAATGGGTGGCTCCTATCTTCACGTGTGACCAGTGCTCCTATTTAAGCCTCCAGATTAGAGCAATCCAAACCCAAACTATTGCACTAGAGTTACACTAGCACTGGCCTTGCCCAGGAAGGCTGCTGGGATTCCTGGGACTGTGTTCTCTGGTCAAGTAAGCTAATCCACAGCCACCTTCTTCCCTGGTTGGTTACTGGCTGTCCTGCACACGTGGAAGGAATTGTGGACAGCTGGAAAGCTACCAGAACCAGATAGATCACAGCCTGCAATGGCCACACAGGCTGAGCCTGGCCTGCAGTGATTCCTGTTTCTGAAAACAAAAGGAGACAACAGCACACTCTGGGTCATGTACCACTCAAGGAATAAGCACTCAAGCTGACAGCACAACACTGGAATTAAAGAGATCTTTTGTTTTGTTTGCCTTCCTTGTAGTTACAGCTGCAAATATCAAAGGCTGACTCACGCACAGACCCACAAGCACATTTAAGTACCAGGATGTGCTAGAACAGCTGCTGCCTGATCAGGAGAATCATCCTTCAGGGCCATTGTCATTAACAGTTCTGTAATTTATATTGATGGCAATGCAGGGAAACAAAAACAACTGTTGTTCAGGCGCTAGCAGCCCTCAGCTGGACAGCTTGTCTTTCTCCAGGAGTTGTGTGTAGCCCTTTCCAGTTTAGGAAAGGATGGAAAAATGGAAGATGAGAGCTGGAAAGCAGCTATCTGAGTAGGAGTGTGTCCTGCACTGGCATCGGTAGAGTATTGCCTACGGTAATTCATATTTGATGAACTTAGTAATTAATTTAGTAGTCAATGAACAAATGCATATTGCCATGGTTTGGCCAGTTCCTATAGGCTTTAAGTTGAACCATTTCTTTAGCGGATCAAACAGTTCACTTTCTGCTGGTTGATAAATGGTTTGTGCGCAGCCCCCCTAGAAGTCCACCTGAGAGAATACCTCTGCTAGGCACTTAATGTGTGACCCACTTTATACAGATGAGAGACAAAGTGGGGGCCTTCCATCCTGCCACCTTCCCATTTCACAGATGAAGATGATGTCTCTTGCACGGTCAGGTGCTTCTTCTCTGCTTTGCTGGCCACAGATGGGTTCAGAGCATCTGCGCTGTCTTTGGGGAGAGCTGAGCTAAGGATATCGCCAAGGCTGCCCTGGTTTGAGCACCCATGGTGCCACCTGTGCCCCAACCATTCAGATTGCATGGGCTAATGCTTGGGTCTGCCTCAGAGCACCAGCACCACTCGGGCTCTTTTTTAGCAAGCATTAGGAGCTTGAGCTAACCTTTTGCTTGCTTTTAAGTAACATGGGTGGCAGTTGAACCAGGATTTGGTCTGAGACATTTGTCTGTAGCAATGTGTGAGCTGACATGCCTGATGTCACTCAGGAAGGATGTGACAGACTTGGGAACTGACACCGAATGGCCTAAGCACCTTCACCACAGTGCGTGATTCTGCATACAGTGCCGTAGCTATAGACCGTGACTTCTCACCAGGGGACTAATTCCCTGCAGGGATTGTACCAAACACAGTACATCAGAGGGTCAGAGTACGATCAGAGGGTTTCCCTGTAAGAATTGCTTTCTGATCTTCATCCTTACTTTTCCTTTATTCAGCCTTAACTTCTTGCTTTTGTTTCACTGTAAGTCATCTTTTCCCAAATAGGTATTTATAGCCTCTAATACTATAGATACCTCTATTTCCAGGCAGTGATGAGCTCCTCCTCACAAGTATATTTTGTCTCCTCTTTGCCTGCAGCTTTTGATGCTGTGCTGCTTAACCAACATGGGATTAAAATAACCAGAATAGCGCTAGCATATTTAATCAGACAGACAACCCTGGGAACAGTTTTGGCTGCCCTATGATTCACATATAGATTTTGAACAACAACTAAAGACTCCTTCCCAGCCTTCTGAAACAAAAGAAGATGCAGCTCATCCTCCACTTTACTGTAACTTACACCTACTTCTCAGTTTGGAGTGGACAGAGGTGAGATGCCCTACCTAGAGGTAAAACAGATGTAAGTAGGTCTGTGGGAGTAAAACTGAGTCAATGGATATAGCTCTAATTTTAGATATGAAGAAGTCTACACATGAGATACATGTGCGTCCTACTCCACAGACATTTTCTTTCCAGATTCCTCTCTATACCTAACCTATCTGAAAACCTTCTCTACATCAAGGCAGAGGAGACTGCTTTTGTAAAAAGATGTACATTCCTTTAACCTTGTATTTCCCTCCCTTCTCACTTACTTAAGTACACAGGCAATTTTTTTTTCTTTTTTTTTTTTTTCTTTTTTTCATGCATATGTGCCAAAACTCTACCATGTCAGGCTGCTTAGTTGTGCACGGTTACAGTAATTTTAGTTTCTGCCCAGGGCTTGTTGTTCACAAGTTATTTGATTTCCATTTAAACTCCCTGCCTCAAATTTTCACCACATTCCCCCACAACCTCAGCATGGAAGGAGATAGAGCAGCTCCAAGCAATTAGTCATTGGAAATAGTAACATGACTAAGGATGGAAAAGCTGGTTAAAATGGAGGGATGAGTTGGCTGCTTCCATGTGGAGCCTATTCAGCAAAGTTAATACCAGTGCACATTATACCTCAGTGGCTGTGATTCAAAGGTAGGAACACTGGGTCATAGCTAGATACAAAGTTAGAAGTTAGGTTCAGAAAGGGAATGAGAAGGAAAAAGAAAAATGTTCACTGAATGTGGGGAGCTGCTTCTTAGGTTTCCTCCTGAGATCTGTAAAGTTAGACCCCAGATTTGATAGTGCAGTAAAAATCTGTTCTCTTGAAATACCTGCATTTTCAAAGTTAACAAAAGCCAAAAGCATCTCTCGGACCTGAAGTTGATTTCAAATTGGACAGCAGTTTGGTGTTCAGCATTTTTCTAATACTGAAAGAAAAAAATTAGAATGAGGTAGAAAATGTGGAAGCCTTTCACAAATTATAGCAAGTAATAGAAATAAAGTTGTCTGCTCTGTACAGGAAGAATCCTGCTATTATACGACTGACATCATTTCCACAAAATAAATTAGCTGGGCATTAGATTCTTCATTTTGTTCCATGGGAATCCTTTCCCACTCCTCCTGTTACAGGAACAATTTCCTAGCTACTGATAAAAAGTGCAGCAAATTATTCAAACGCCATTTTATCATGTAACCCACGGTGACAGTGGGCTGAGCTCTGACAAGAAGCAGCAGGACCAGCCTGCAATCCACAAACATGTAACGTTTCAGGAGGAAGAATGAAAAATTGAACCTACATGATGCTTTTTCTCAAAACTGCATATGTCTTCTTTATTTATTCTCTGAGTCTCTTTCTGGAGAACTGTAAATTAAAAACCTTCAGGTGCAGCAGCACTTTGGTCTAGCATGTAAAGCTTACTCACTGACACAGTGAAGCAAATGAACAGCCTATGCTTTTATTTTTTCTCTTGTAGGCATATTCTCTGGTTTAAATAATAGCAAGTGCATTATGTTTCTACTCTTGCATTGAAATAAATATTTTCTTAGGTAGGAATTCTACTATAATATCTTATATAGCTATTATTATTATTATTATTATTATTATTATTTCTTTTTTGATGACTGCTGATTGGTCCATCTGTCAAGAGTACAGATAGATTTTTTTCATTCATTTGAAATAAATGTTTCACAACTCTCAGGAGAGCAGAATGTTTCAGAATACACCAAAATTTTGCAAAAACACAAAATTGCATTATTGTGGGAAAGGACTAATACAGAATATCTGCTGAAGTAAAAGATAAAACAACAAAAACATTGCTTATATAAAAAACTTAATTTCTTCCATTACTAGGAAAATGTTAGCAGTATTTTAAATGTTGTGGATTCCATAATTAGTGTCATTCATAAATGCAGCAATATTCATTTTGTAAAAAACCATGAACTTAGGCGGTGATGAGATGCCAAAAACTTTTTAAGAATGAGATCAATAGAGTCAAGACCAAAATGCATTTGGATGAATAGTTTTGCTCTGTGATGTGAAGCTTGAATGTTAGTAGAGAATGGCCATTATTGCAACTGTTCACTAACATGTTCACGTCATTAACTCCATTGAATACCCAGAAATCATATTGCCATATAAGAAGTGCTTGACTTAAATATTACACCTATCAATTTTACAAGTTAAGAATGAAACTTCTTTATGTTTTTACACCAGGGTTTGTGCCAGGGAGCAGCAATGGCTGGCTGCTGCCATAAGGGAGGGTGAGTGGGAGCCAGGGGGGGCAGCGGGGCAGCGGGGTGGAGGGACCTCACCGAGCAGAAGGCAGGGTGCTGAGCGGACTGTGTGGGTCAGGATCCAGCCCGGAGGCATTGATCAAGGTCAGTCTCAGTCCCATGATCACTGGGAGTCCACAGGGAGAAGCCAGGAAGCCAAGCCAACACTGAACACTCTCTGGCTGTACTACCACATAGATGCCACAGACTGCTCAACACCAAGCCACTTAAAAACACCTTATCCATTATTTTTAGGATTATATTATTTTATATTATGTATATTATTTCAAAGAAGATTAAATTCTTAACTAAATAACACCTTAAGTGCAAAAAAGGAGGAGAGTCAGCACTGTTCTTTGTGTTTCCTATGTGCATTAGACAAGAACCACACACAGCTCTTGAGTATTTGTATGCATCACAGGCATGCCATAAAAGAAAAGAGAAATCCCAGATTCCTTGACAGTCCAGTGTGAGGATATTTGCTTGGGCTGTAGGAAATCCAGGGTTAATTTTCTGCTTTGCCATTCTCCCACTTACCACAAGTAAATGCCTTAATTCAGAACATCATGACTGCCCTGGGAGACATCAGCCAACTTTAGAAATATTCTATCCTGAGAATGCTTTTCCAAAACAGGATTATTCAAACTTGCATAGTTTCAGGTAGGGCTGTTTTTTCCAGATATTTTCACTTTTAACAAACCAGGAGTGTTTTGAGGGGGAGCAGGAGTTGCTTCTTAAGAAATCTAGTAACTCAAAAGAAAGAATTCTGAAGCAGTTCTAATTCCTACACAGCATAACTCACAGCCTAAATGGGCAAGACAGATGATGAATAGTAGAAATAAATAATTATTCCTTGACAGGAGGGAAACAGAGAGGTAAAGTGACTTGCCTGGTATAAATCTTCTGGGTAACCGTCTAGTTAGCACCTTACTCAGAAGGCTATTTAAGCTTTTTAAAATGCATTGCTTTTACTTTCTGTCCCCTATAATAAACACTAGACAGCTGCTTGCTTTCTCATAAGCGTGAATCTTTAATTCTTCTTCTGTCATCTGTTTTAAACAGCAGAGTATGATTTTGCAGTGATAAAGTTCTGGAATCATAATATATAAATCTGTTTGTGATTTGTAAATGTCAGTACATACGGTACTCGGGCATTTGATTACTGACTGCCTCAAGCATATAAACTAGCATATTAAAACCTTAGCATTCTTGTCAGAATTAACTCATCTTAATGCTTCTAAAAACATCTCTCCCATGCAGAAGCAATTTCTTTCAAGGTTTTTAAAATATTCTTTCATTTAAGCTACTGCACTTGTCCTTGTAAATGGCAGAACTTGTTTCAAAAAAACCCAGCTGACAGCAAACTCACAGGCTCACGTGCTCAAAGTATTTAATTTCTTTAATGTTGAGAGACAAATATGAAACAAGCAGAAGTCTAGAAGTCTTCAAAGAAATCCCAGTCAAACTCATATACCAGCATTGCATGCAACTCCCACATCTGTGAATATAAATTCAGGCTAAAGCTGTGAAGTAAAAAGAAAACTCCCTCCTTCCCACCTGACAAAATTACAAATATTCACAAAAACATAACAAACAGGTATCATCTAGTCTCTGCTGGCAAAAGAACTGCTCTCTCCTTAGTTATCCATCTCTTGCTCATCTTGTCGTTTGATGGAGCCCCTTCTCATCCTTCTTACTCAGATGCTTCTCGGTGGAATTCACCTTTGCCTTCTTGCTGCTATCACTGAATGGCTTGTCTAGCAAAACTCTTTTTGGTTCAGTACAGACAAAAAAATAAACATCACCTTCAGCTCCACATGCTTGCAATTTAAAGTAACCTCCACGTACTTTTTTTTTTACTTTCTGTATATTCAAAAATTGGCACTTCAAGCATCCTGCACTGCCACAAAGAGATCCAGACTGGTGCAAGCTTCAGTGCCTCCATTTCACAGGGGCACAAGCACAAACGGACAGATAAAGCACCTTCCCTATTAATACCTGCTCTACTCCACCTGTTCCAGTCTGTTCTCTCCTTACACTGCTTGAAGACACACATTATAAAGTTACATTGTGCAATATAAAACCATTAAAAGTATGAAACACAGGTATGTACTTTAAACAGAAGGCTTCATTTCTCTTCTTCTTGTATAATCAGGACTATTTTTTGCTTATTAGAGTTTAAGCCTATTTTTCTCAAAGCTAATTCAGTAGGAGGAGGATTAAGCATTAACTAATGAAGGTGAAAACATATTTTGAACCTAAATGGTGTAGTCTGTCCAGTAAAACCATCACTCTTGGATGACTATTTTTTCAATAAATCCCTACAACTTCCAGGAAGTTACTCAACATTTTATTTTGTGGTATGAGTTTTTTCTCATTCCTGAATTTTAATTTTGAGCAATAGCAAGGCAACCCCTTTGTCCTAATTTATAACTACCAGCATGACACACCTCTGGAGAAGCCTGCCTGCTGAACATTCTCTGCCTAGTGAACATTCTCTTGGATTTTATTTTAAGGGCTTTTTTTTCCCCAAATGAAAGCAAGGGATAGTTAACAATATAACATAGTTTTAACCAGTTGTCTAAAATTCTGCAATTTGTAGAAGCCTCACTGCATCCCAGAAGACAACAGTAACAGTCCCTCATATTCACTTTCAATTAAATGAAAAAGCCGTAGGAATCCTACTATTCTGCCATGGGATAGTGGAAGGCTTCCATGGTCAGTGCAGTATGTAATTAGTGAAAAACATTACTTTGGAGTACATTGTCAGCACCCTGCAGGGGGAATTAGATGTTCACAGCTGCCAGTATGCCTAATTTCTCACACGCTGCATGGAAAGTTTACTCCACTGTGGCTTGAGACTGAACAATGAACAAGAATGAATTTACATGTGCATATTTTTGTTATGTTTTTCTGATAAAATTAGAAGTAGAAATTGCAGTGTGATGCAATATTAATGGACACATCCATGTATATGTTCAGCTGGCTTACAGAAGTATATAGTCTTTGAAAACAAACCACAGTAAGTGTTAAAGCAATAGCTAAGGATTCAAGAGATACAGTCATACTTGTCTATCCAGCGATTCAATAGATTTTCCACAGGAGTCAGAGGAATTTAAAAGCTATTGCATATGGGTTTGATTCTTGCCACTTTGTATGCCTCAGTTCTGCTCTAACAAAATTAATATAAAATTACATCCTTGGTCTACAGGGCCTACTGAGCATTGCAGTATCTCCACAGCTGCGATGGTATCATCCTAGGTAGAGAGAGAGAGAAAACGTTTCATACCTAGCAAAGAGATCTCTGCACGCTCCTACGTGAAACTCTTGTAATAACTCCCTTCCTTGGTTATCATACCAAAGGGCATAAGTTCAGTTTAGACAAACAGGACCTCAGTAGAAAGAGGGGGTGGGAAGCCAAGATCTGAATCAGAGGTGGCTGTTCTGAAAATTAATACTGAAGCAATGCAAAGTCAGCTAGTAAAACCAGAGATATTTCACTGTTCCCTCATGGATGCAATCAGTGCATGGTAAGGCTGAGCTTTGCTTACTCCCTTGACATAAGGAACTGTTGGGTGTGTCCAAAGTGTATAGATCACACAGTTTTCAGAAGTGAAGAAAACCACCTCCAACTTACTGCTTGCACTCCCGAGGAACACAGCACAGAGAACCACGTGTTATGTAGCTGGCTGTGCGCTAACTTTCCTGCATAGAAAAGCCGTAACTAGCACTTCTAAAGGAAATGCGGCAAGGACAGGCATTAAACATCCACAGAGACTTGGAATCAGTCCTAGCCTATGGACAGGTTTTTTTGCACCTAAAAGGAATACTGAATCCTTGTATAAGAAAAGGACTAGGACTGAGCTTCTATAACCTAGATGCATTTGGTAATGCAAAATTGGCTGACTGGGCCCAGCAGACACTCTTGCTCCATTTGTAAGGATGTACTGATTATTTTGCTTCCCTTTTTTTCTTTCTGAAGCTAGAACAGCCCTAGGAAAGACCCATGCTGGGATGAAATAATCACAGAAACTTTTTTCTCTGAAATTCAGAAAGATTTTAAAAAAAAAATTTCCATGTACTTTCCTTGTCCGAAAACTAAATAAATATGACGGAAAACAAAGAAACACGTACTCTTCCACTTAATTACTATTTGTACAATACCCATTTATGAGACATTTGTCATTAAGAAATTAAATTAACTGTTCAACCTCACCAGTGAAATTCTACACTCGTGCATCCTGTGGTTATAGCAATTTCAAATTAATGGCATACTGATTCCTGGTTATTAACAATTTAACAGTTATGTGATTAGCATTTTCAATTAATCATGAAGCTGATTAAGGCAGCAGCACTCTCCACTGTGCGTGTGCTGTATTTACAAGCTTGAGTAATCACCTACAACATTTAAGGAGGAGTTACAGGTTAAAGAATTACCCTTTGGGCCACTTGCCTCAAGTTGGTGATTTAAACCATATACTAGACTTTTTAGTGAGGACTTTTTAAAATTGTCACAGACTTACAATATATGGATCCCCAGTTATTACAGGTTGATGCACATTAAGCACAAAAAAATCTGCAGCCACAGCAATTAAAAGGACGGACTCCATATTATGAATATCACTGCTTAGTGAAAAATTTTAAATCCCTTAAAATCCAAATAGCCTCAGGGGGCTGGATCTAGTCTGTTTGTTGTATTCTGGAAAGCCCACAGTATCATCTATTTCATGTTACGTACTCTTTGTTAGTTCATTAAGGGATAATGTACACTGTGCCTTCAACAATAAATCTGGGGAATTAATCCTTACTTCCTACAAGCTTGAATGATGGTAACTTCTCTTCAAACACCACAGACAGTAAAATTCCCAAGAGTGAATATCCTTTGTTTCAATACTGAGAACTCAATTCTAGGACTTCACAAATCTGTGATCCCTAATGGATGTACTATCAATTTCTATATTTTCTTACTATTCTCAAACTATATCAAAGCAAAGTTTTTTGTGAACTTCCACTGGGCTATGGAAGGTCAATTTGATTACGTCAATCAGCCATTTTTATGGACAGCCAAAACCAGGCAAAGAAACACTAGCTCTGCTTCCCATACCACACAGAGACCGATGACTAGAACATATGCTGCACTGAAAAAACCCTGCAGGACTTTCAGAGAGGATGTCTAATCAAACAGCGTTCATTAGAGACTAGATACTTATTTTAGACTTCATCAGTGATCTTTCTGTGTTTACATCAGACTTTACTTACCCATTATTTGCACTAATAGAGCCAGTACAGGTGAGGCCCATTCACACGAAATGACCATTGGAACATAAATACCAGGAATATTCACAGAGATACAGATATTTGATTTAGCCCTGCCCCCATGTGGTCTTTTATGCAGTTTTATTTCATGAAAAGTACCACTACCAAATACTTAGTAAAGTCAGGATATTTCTTGCCACCTTCTATCCCTGTTTTCAGTTTTCCCTATCCATTTGTTCCGCAGTTTCAACTTGGTCTACCTACCACCTCCGCTCCTTCCCATTTCTCATTCTGTTTCAAGTCTTTCTATCTATGACTGGCAATTTCCAAGTAAATCCACACAGATCTTCCCATGATTTGTCCATGACGTATGATTGAGTCACTGCATGTTGATAAGACTCAGGTTTGGATGAGCAGTGTTACCTGAGATAGCACTACTATTCAGAGGAAACGTAGCACGGTCATAACACTGGACTGGAATGAGAAGCGGGACAAATTCTCAGGTCTTGTTTCTGGGGATGAGCTATGCTCTCAGGAATCTCCTTCCTCCCCTGCATGTGATCAGTGTAAAGTAGAGCAACAGTAATCCCATTAGCCCAGGCAATTCTGAAAAATGCTAGCCTGTAAAATTGAAAGTCTCCCATTTCATACATTCTGTTGTCCTAATCTCCAAATTTTCACCAAAATCCAAATGGTGTTTGAAGTCATAGCATGAAACAGATGGGCACACTGTCCTGCATCAAGGCACTGTCCCTGCACCCAGAGATCCTGCCAGATGGCACACTCCCCAGCTTCGTGCTTTTCTACCACATGAGACTCCATGTGGAAATGAAGAGAGGAAGGTTGCAAGATCTGTTTATACCAGCACAGAACAGGGAGACATACATTTCCAAGGAATCCACAGCTGAGGAGAGAAAGGAAGTTATATGGAGATGAGAAATAGTGCAAATAAACACCATTTGTGTCTGACATTCCAGCATACAGACACATCTATCAATGAAATTCACAGCATTTTAAAGTGAAATAGAACAATTATTGACACATTTGTCGAAAAAAAAAAAAAGAATTTGAAACTCAAGGTTAGACTATACAAAGATTACTTTTGTAAAGGAATTTCTAGACCCTGAATCAGAACTTTCAAGTTACAGGTGGACATCTTCAGAAGGCAGGAAAGGCAAATGGGACAAGGGAGCACTTCTTATATAAGCCTGGAGAGGCTCTATGTCATGAAACTTGTTCTACACTCTAGTAGATTAGCCCCCTGTGTATAATTGGGTATTGTACTTGGAAAAAAACTGTTCTTCACTGAAAAACTGTATATCATTGATACATACTGCCAAGTTACAATCAATATCTGAAGCTACTTTCTTCCCCAGCTGTTATACCAGAGGTTTACAGATAATGCCTATCCTTGGCTAACTATTACTACACGTCTTGATGGCACAAACACTTTTGAGAAGGTCTGATCTAAGAGAAGAGTTTCCAAATGCAGTACCACATAATGTCCCCTACTGTGTTTCTGCATTCAGAAAGAACAACGTGAGAGGAACATTGGGGGTGCAGATGCAGCTCTTTGAAGGCTAGGGCTTCATGAACTTCTTAAAATTGTTCCCTGCTGTCGATACAAACAGCAAGAAACTTCAGATGAAATGGTTCAAACTTGGCAAAATTAAAAGAATCCAAGAATATGGTTTTGTAGGTAGAAACAGAGGGCAACACAACTAATGAGGGTTATTTCCAGGCTGATGGCTAATGTGCTTTAAAAAACAACTTAAAGCATGTATTAATACAACGTGTTTTCTTTTGTGTTCATTAGAGGGCAGGAAATTAGAGAATGAAATAAACTTTGATATTCTAAATTCTCCTTTTCACCTGATTTTTCAGATTTGTATCCGCTGAAAATTTGGTGTCTCTTCTTAATGGTATGGTGTAGGAAGCATCGTTAATAGTTAGCAACATCTTATTTTGCCCCCAAATTTTCTACCTTCCAGCAGCAAGTGAATTGGCACTGTGAAAGTTGTTTTATCAAATTTTTTTGTGTGTGTTTGCAGAACAGATGAGTGGTTAGACTGAAGTTTAACAAAGAGGGATTTTGCTGATATACCCTAGTTGTGTTGTTTTCTTCACAAACTCATCTGGCAAAATATTATATGCTCTTACTTACTCAACTCCAATTCACAGCAACTCATGAAGTTCAGTACAGTTTCCCTACATTCAAAGACTGCATTCAGGCTTCTTTAATTCATTTTAAAGGGTTTTGATGTCATCACCTCTGGAGACACAATTCTTGCAATATCTCAGTCAATACCAACTGTACTTCTAAATAATGGTAAAAGTGCTCATCAAAATAATTTCTCTTTCTCAGAATATGCAGAACCTTTTTCCAGATACCTTCCTGCAAACCACATTCCTTCTGCCCTGTCCTCTTGACATCAGCTCTAAAACTAAAAACCTAGAGATGAAAACGCTGCCTGTGAAGTTGGCTGACCTCCTACTCTGATCACCAAACAGAGATCAATCTTTCCTTTGTGCTAGCAATGCGCCTCTTTTTCCTGATACCTCTTTGCCCATGGATCTCTTTGCTGGAGGTATTCCACCTTTCCTGATTCCACTTTGTATCTTTGTAGAATGATTATGCTCTCCATCCTCTGCTCCAGCTACTTCACACTGCTCTATCTCCAGTGGGCTCTTTTTGGACCCATGGCTATGCTTCTCTTCAGGGTCACTATCTTCATGGAACATGACAACTTCATGATGGCTTGAAACGAGCAAAGAAAATTTTCCCATATGAAATAGAGTGTATTCCTTTTCCCTTAAAGAAGCAGGCTATGTAATGCCCCTGTGTAACCCTAGTACCAGTCAGAAATAGTTATAATTAAGTACTCATGACGAAAGATGCTGACTGCTGATGATAAACTACTTAATCATGAGCTAATGACTCTCTTACAGGCAGTTATTCCAGTGCCAGAGTCTGCTGGCTCAAGTTGCCCTATATGCCCTTGTGTTAATTAGTTTGACTAACTACAGGAGTGACTTATTAAATTTACTGATTCCACTGTCCATAAACCAATATTTTCTAATTCTTCTACATCAATAACCAGACTACTGCTGTCTTCAGTACTGATAATTTTTCATTGGTTTATATTGCCTTTGGTCACATTCAGTAAAATTTCTCTTTATTTACAGGGCCAAAACAGCACCGTGAGATTCAGTGATCAAGCTGTGCATTTTTTTTTAGAGCCCTTATCAAGGGGCAATTTTTCTTCCAACTCCAAGGTTTTAACATTTGACAGTCAGTAAAATAGATAAATATTAGATACCTTTGATATTTAGATACATGGGACCATCATAATATCTACCTTATTCCATTTACATCTTCTTCCAATGCCACTGAACCATTCTTACAATTTGCAGAGATACTGTAACAGCTCAGGCATTATTAAAAGTGCCATTTTCAATTTCTTTCAAGGACAAGTTAACATCACTATCATCACTGCATGATGATCGGTACATCATCGGTGCCCCCCTTGATCTGTCGATTATGAAAGGAAGAACACTAGTGAAGAAGTCAGACACATCCTCAGCATTACTAATTTTAATACCAGTATATCTCTTAGTCTGCATATGTGTATTAGGAAATAAATCCTTTCAGTCTGCTGCTTCTATATTATGTTTTCCATCCTCTCCCATCACTAACTAATTTCTACAATTCCTGCTTATTCTATTCAATTTCCCACAGGTTATTGCATTTTGATCTTCCAAGACCACAAATTTAAATATCCTCTTTGCTTAGTGTGTCTTGAAGCAGACTAAAAATGTCACCCTTCTGCCAGGTGCATTAAACTTTGGTCTCTCAGGTCCAGAGTTGGTGACTACCTTTCTGCACTTTTAATTAGTATAATTACTTATCTCTGTGCTTCACCAGTTACTGCTGGTAGAATCCAGAGAAGGGAGTGATACAGTATTGCTTCTATTACTACAAAGTAACAAAGGCAAGATTTCACATTTATTTGAGAAACAAGCTGAAATGGAACAGAACTCTAATTTCTGGCGTCTCTAATGCTTTATCTTCCCTACATGTAATTCCCTTTAGCTCATAAGATAGTCATCTTGAGAAAGAGTCTGTGTGGTAGCACAGCATAGACTGCTCAGCACAGGAGGATTACGGGGTCATTAAACACTTTGGTACCCAGTTCTGGAGGGAACACAGCTTAATTAGGATAAGGACCCAAGGCTTTCTAAGGTGCAGTAACTTCCCCAGACTGTTTTATAGCCGTATTGCTAGAATTTCAGCAGAGCTCCAGTCCTCTCTCTAACACCCTTTGCAGTTCAATTCCCTCCATGCAGCATGCCACATACTTTGCAAAGGAGCTTTCAGAAGGCAGCACCTGATTGTACCTAAGTTGAGAGACCATTTCCATGGCCAAATGAGAGATTCTTAAGAGTAATTTGCCTTTTTTTGGAGTAAGGAATGTAAAGAAGAGGTGGAAGATGAGGATTTCAGACCTTTCTCTGTATGATAAAAATCACAATACATTTTTAAAAGTTGTAAGGTTATTTATACTGTATTCCAAACGTGGGAGCCATTGTAGAAGAATACAACCAGAAAGCAATTTACTACATTGCAGCTTTGTCACTGAGCTGCTGTTTTAGCAGGCACTGGAAAATGATAGCTACCCTGTATCATCATGCAGCACAGAGTTTTGTGAGTCCATGGTGTTCTGGAAGTAAGCCAGGCAATAAAATAATGAGGGATTTGGACATGAGTCAGAAATAAACTATCCTGAATATTAAAGAAGAAAGAAAGAAAAAGAAATTTAATTGACCACACCAGAATAAAAATCACAGTGTTTTAGAAATTACTGGTCGTTTTTCTAATACTGCAGCTAGAAATATATTGAAGAACCTAAAATGAAATGGCTATATTTTTAGAGATTCTGAGCATTTGTTCACGCAGCTGGAGTGGTTTCTGCTCAGTTTATATGCTATTTCTTTCCTTGTAAAAGAAATAATTTCCCACACTACTGCCTGTCACCTCTCACAGTGTTACGACTACAAGCAGTCAAAACCTTATGATAAAACAGATTTCTGTTAGAAAAGGATGATGAGTAAAAAAAAAAAAAA
>VZTL01026861.1:29872-46791 GCA_013400535.1 Scopus umbretta
AAAAAAAATGCATGTTTCATGTTGAAGGCTCAGTGTTTGGAAATTTTATAAAGCTTTTCTTCCGGGAACCTAGGTCAGGCTTTTCAGCTTTGGAGGAGATCCAACTTGCAAACATTTATAATGCTTCACCCAAGGAACCAGAAGCTTTATGAATCCTACCATGAGTCAAAGAATTCAGGGTCAAGGCAGTGCTTGGCATTTAATGTGTCTAGTTTCGCTGTCACAAAACTGTGATCTTAAAAATTACAAGCTTTCCACTCCAAGCCAGTGATATTAAACAAAATTCCAAAATCTCAGGCCTACCAAAACTCATATTTGCAATTGTGTAGTCACAAGATCCAATTGTTCAGTTGCACCGCTGCTTTTGGGAGAGAGAGGTTTCACCTAAAATGAGAAGAATCACATAGCTTTTGGTTATAATCTCTTGGAGATCACAGGGAACACATTTTCATCTAGCAAAATTAAATTTGTAGGGTAGGAGTTATAAGCTTTTTTCCTTATGATTCTGGATTTCAACTCTGGACCAGACATTTAAAAATAAAACCAAACTGTGGAAAGGTAGTTAAGACTCACAGCCAGCTTTGGACAGCAAGATCCTCAAGGACCACTGTTTCTTTATATTCCTGTAGAGCTCCTTGGGACCTCTTAATTGGATGCCTAAAAATAACCATTAATGTGTCAGAGCAAAGTTAGAGAACTCCCAAGACACATGTGTAAGCTGATTGTAAGGAGCACGAGATTTGTGTCTTTGTATCTATTTTCCTTGAAAATGAAATCACCTTTTTAACAATCCAAATTCAAAATAGTAAATGATGTGTTATGGAAATTATTGATTAATATGTATTCCATTCATATTCCTTAAGTAAGTCCTTCCACTCAGTTCCACTTCAAGAATGGGGAAAAAACTTTTTCTTGATTTAAGCCATGAAGGATGGAGTAATGTTAGGATCACCTATGAGAACAACCAGAAAAACTGCTACCTCTTCCCCTAGTCTACCTTGCCCAAAAGAATGAAAGGTCTATATCCTCATGTCCCTTCATGACATTTTCTAAAGCTTGTTCTGCTTTACTTCTGCCAACACCTCTTTCAGCAAAAAAATATTTGCTCAAAAAAAGCAAAGGTTATTGACTTCTAAAACCTTCTCTCTACAAATGGATCAATAAAGCCTTCAATGGCAAAAAGTAGCTCATCTCTTATTCTCATCACTGCATTTGCATTTACATCCACTGAGAGTAATCAGAGAAACAGGGACCCTGCTGATCTTGTAAACTTCCCAGGACACGTGCTAGAGGGAATAGCGTGTGTGTGGACAGATACTGGTACATCAGAGATCTCCAAAAACACAACACAAAAAAATTAGCTAATACATAGCCTAAGTAGTAGAAAAGAATGCCTTTTACATAAATTTTGTCCAAAAGTCTGAGGACTAGGATGCATTTCTAAAAGTGGTTTAAAATGTTGTCTGTGGATTTCTTTTTTCCTTCTTCTCAGTAGTCAGCATTGATTGGCTGGGCTTTATATAGCACTGAGCATGCAAACTAGTTACAAAATTGTTGTTAGCACTACAAAATCACCTGCCGTTAAGCTGCATACTGTGGATGCAAATTTAGCATGCTCATAAATGGAAAGCTTGAGAGGAGTACAGAATGTCCCTACAACTACAGCTAAGAATATCAATCAGTTTGAAATATATTTAGCCTGGATGAGCTGGGATTAATAATGTTGCAGAGAGAATAGAACTTTCTCCTTTAGATAATCGATCCAGGTTCTACTTTATTACTGTTTTATTGCTGCGTGGTGGCCCATCTGAAACAAATGGGAGGTTCTGAAGTTTCCTAGTGAGCAGCTTTGCCCACATTTCAGGATCACTCATCTCAAGCAGTATTTGTGGTCCCAGATGAAAGGTGAAAGCCTGAGTGGGCAAAAGTAGTCCAGGGTGGGATTTTCAAAGGCTGGCTCGGGGCATTGGCTCGGACTCAGAAAGCCCCTTTCCTCCCCCTACCCATGTCAGGGCTGGAGAGCTCCTCACCAATTTACCCAGGGTTGCTCTTCCTCACCACCCCAGCACTGCCAAATTATCCGCTGAACATCAACATGGCTTCAGCAGAAAAGGCTAAGAGGAGGGTAAATCCATCGGTTACAGTGTTCTGCTGGGAAAAAGAGATACAGACATAAAGCATTTCTTTGCATGCAAAGGATAATCTGCTAAGCCAGGTTTCCTGATAAGTACAGCCCACACACGAGGTCATAGGGCTCATGCCCTCTCTTCTTCTTCCTCGACGGGAAAGTGAGGTCACATACTAAGAGAAGGTCTAAGGTACTGGATGGTACCAAATGCAGCACTACAGCTGTGCTAGCTACATCCTATGAATCAACCTGAACTACAGCATTCTTGTCTCAAAAGGTTGAAATCGAGCTCCACCACCTTCTCCCATATTTTAGCGACATGCTTCTCACATACTCTGACTCTAACATTTGTCTTATCCCACAGAGAGACAGTGCAACTCATTAAACATGAATGCTATTTGGTAAGGCAGAAAATAGTCTTTTTTTTTTTTTTTCTGAGTTTGATTTCTGTGGGTTTAGCAAGCAAAATGGTCTCAATAATAGGACCAGAATATCGCTAAATATGGCAGAAGGGAAGCAGAGGAAGATACATTTTGGACTAAGAAGGTATCTTAGCAGTTTCATGAAACCTTCCCCCAACTCCTGTTTTAGGCCTAAGTCCAAGACTAAAGACACCCCCTTCTCAGTGTCCACCTAGGGTTAGGCAGTTCTCCGAGCAGCATGCTGATACTTTATGGTCCCCCCTTCATGTGCTTAACTCAGTATTCCTGAATCTCCTGCAGGCACTACGTTACGCATTTTAACAGTAGCTTTGCCATACCTGAGACTCAGATCTCTACAGGCATTTGCATGGATGCCTCCCACTGTTTTCAATTAAGCCAGGAGCTTAAATACCTCTGAAAATTTGATCCTGTAAGTCCTCTTTTTGTAGTCTCAGCCCTTCAGGTTTTAGTTCCTATGCCAGGAACTATCATTTTTAGTTACAAAAGGCTTACATTCAGACCTTACTGATGGCATAAATACAAGATGTCAATTTCTGAGAAGTGATTTTGAAATATGAGATAAATGTGCCACAGCTCCTATGCAGCATGGTTTCCAACTTATTTTACTGCTGACTATCAGGCTAAAATGAGATTTTATACAACCCGACCTAAAAATGGGAGTTTATCGTAGAACTGCTGCTAGATGCTTTGTAATATGTTATATGCTAATGCTTTTAAAAGTCCTTACCTGCAATCTAATTTAAAAAAAAGAAACAGAGAAGAATGAAACATGACCACTGATACAGCCTTTTCACTGTGAAATGATCTTAGGGTATTTCCACATATATGCATTACCCAAGGGTAATTCACCTTTCAGTTCCTAGTTAAAAAAATTGCTATCTTCATAAAAAAAAATTTGCCTCAAGGAACTTGACAAAAGTTGAACTCTTCCATTAATGAGATTTTAATGAGCTACCCAGTGAAGATGAGGGAATTACACAAGGACTTTTTTTTTTTTTTTTGTTCTACAACTACTGTTGTATCACAATGGACTAAATACATCTCCACAAATACATCTGTTGTTCTTCGTGGTTTTGCAGTAGGGCTAAATTAGACCTAATACTTTTTGTTGTAATTCTCCAGTGCTAGTTACAAAAACACCTTTATGCTTCCCTCTCAACAGTAAAAACTTTGTTACTCCAAACTCTGAAAGTCGACCAAGTTGATGCATCTTCAAATACCATGTTTTGCTAGTGTTGGCAAAACAACCTCAGTGCGGGTTTTCTTTCTTCATGAAAAAATTCAACAAAAAGTACAGTGTTGTTTTAACTGCACTTAGTTACAACACTTCAGCCTTTTGTCCCAGAAATCAAAATGGATCTGCATCTTACCTCCTCCCACCTCTGCCACCCCAAGGTGTCAGCATACTTTGTCAGTTAGCACTCCTCTGGGGCTGGACATTGGTAGGTTCAACACACTCAGATGCATGGATCAGGGATGGCATGAAGAGTCCTCATTCTTCCATGGTTTGGCCAATGTGTCTTGTTATCAGGACTATGATCATACAGATCTGGGTTCAGAAAAAGATTTTTTTAACATGGACTGACAAGGATCTCAGGATTGTGAGGCGGGAAAGCAAGAAAGACAGAAAGAAAATTCTCTCCAGCACAGGGGTTGAAACCCATCACATTTATTCCCTTCCTACTGCAGGAATAGGACACTGCAGCTCCCTGCCCTCTGCCAGATAAGCCAGTAAAATATTTCACCCCAGCTAAAATCTTTGGGCTTAGGATAAGGGTCAACTAGCAGCCTGAGAAACAGGAAAAATCAGATTTGATGCAATAATGGGTTCTTTGAGTTCCTGTGAAAGCTGGGTTTGAATCATACAACCTTAAATTTATCAATCGTATAACCTTACCTTTATCAGATGGCTCCAAACACAAGACTTGTTAACTGTTCTGTCAATGTTACTGTGTTGCATTTGACTCAAAACCATCTAAAACCTCCATTAATGTCCCTTTTTTCTGGAACAAAACTAAAATCTTCCTGTAATGAAGCATAAGTAGCATTGAACATCTCTGACTAGGAAATTATTTTCCTCTTTATTCATGTCTTCTGATGAAGCTCATTTCTCTCAGCTATATTAACTAAGTGTATGAAAATAATCAGGCTACTGAGAATGGAAATGAGCAGCAATGAAAATCCTTGGTTTAAGAGAATTTTTATGCAGATATACAGTATTATTCAGCTTAGCAATACTTACACACTGGAAATATTTTAATTTAAAAAAGGTTTTTGTCACATACTGGTAAGGTTGTTACATTTGCATTATTAAATATTTTAAGAAAAAATCTGGATATAAGTAGAGAGACAGGTATACTGGGATATTTCTGGGTACTAAGAAATATCTGTTTCTGAAAATAGTTATTTTTCTTGATTTTTTTTTGCTAAAGAAATTCTTCTTTTGGAATGTTGGTTGGTATCAGCCAAAGTACCAAATGAATATCATGTGTATGTAAATCAATAAGCACAGATGTAAAAAAGGTGTTATGATACATATTTCAGAGATAATTTGCAATTGAAAAATCCATGAACACTGGAACGCTTCTGGCATATGCTGAAATACCAGGAGTAAGACAGGAAATGCATTCTACAAAAATACCATTTTGAGTAAAAAGAAAACAAAAAACGTAAAAATTTCTTCTTCGCTCTACTGTTAGCACACCTGTTTCACATGAGCTTATCACAACCTAGCACTGGTTCCATTCAAGTCTTTCATGTAGTGAGACACTACAACATCTGTAAAAAAGGTGACTCTGCCTGTAAAGAATGAAATTTGAAGCTGAGTAGACCTCCATGTATCATTGATATTGATGTCTGTAGTATCTCAGAGGATAAGGAGATGAAAAACCCAGCTTTGTTAAACTCCTCAGCAAAGCACACCAGGCTTCACTTCCACAAAGTGTTTAAGCATACACTGAAGTGTATTAATGTCAGTGGGACTTAAACTTGTGATTAAACTTCGCTGAATAGGGATGATGAATTCAACAAGGCTTAGGAGTGGAGGAAGGGCTGCCCATAAGAACTGAACAGGTGAAGTCAATTTAATGGTAATTTCCAAGTTCTTGCTGTCCCCCAGTAAACTCGCGCTGAAGTGAAACACAGGCAGTAGATGAACACAGCCAATGCCTGTTTTATACCATCTTCTGCCTACCTCAAAGAAAAAAAAAAATCATCAACCGATGCCATTTGTCACCCTCCGTTCTACTTCCTAGATCTGTGTTTATGATTTAAAACAGCTCAAAAGGCCTGAGGATAGTCTAATCTCAGAAATTTCAGGTAATACTCATGATCTAGATTTTCTGACGTTGACTTCAAGTCATTACCAATATTTTGGATATTTACTTATGTATGAACTCCTTTGGATGTTTATTCTGCACCATGAAGGTCTCCTTAACATAGTATCCTTGGACTTTCCAGTAGTATGTCAAATGCTGTCAGCAGCACTCCTCCAGCTCATTCTCTCCACACCCTCTCCCCAAGAAGGAAGATGGGTGCATATGGGGATGGGCTGCTGCAGTTATTCCCACTGACTGTAAGATACACAATAACAAATAATTCTTATCTGGCACCTATCACATCCCTCTTAAAATCCAATGGGAATCTCAACACATCTCTAGTTGCAGTAGGAAAAGAAGTGATATTTTATTATAATTAGAAAGAAGGATAAAGCAAGTTTTCTTTAATCTAAGCTATTTTTAGACAGCAACAGCTTTTACATACTTTTAATCCCAGGTCCTCTCATCTCCTGTCCTAGCAATTTTTAAAAAATAAATAAATAAATGTTACCACGAAAGTAAAAGGACCCCGCATATTAATTACACACATAATTTGTGAGGAAATTGAATTGCTGTGATCAGTGACAGGGAAAAACAATACACAATACGGAATTTGTTCAGAACAAATATGAAAGTAAAAGCCAAACCCAAGCAAGAGTAACATTTATCTTTGAACTCACAGATTGCTTGTTTTAATTAGAAACTAACAGGCACATGCAGCAGAAGCTGACCACCTCAAAGAGATCAGGAAGGACTTCTTCAGATCTCTTCAGAGAATATTTACAATTGCAAATCAGATCATGGAACAAGCACAAAGGAATAACAGTAGCCTCCTCCAGTCTGAATAAAATCCAGCTCTGTGACAGTATTGAAGCTATTTTAGGTATCCTGATTTAATAACCTCTCTTACAACAAAAGCAACAATAAAGAAGGTTTAGCTACTAATTTTTACCATATATCTTAATACATAACTTTCAGGGAAGTTTAGAAATAAGGCAAGTGTTATTTCCTTCGTTTTACTGAAATGAAGGCACAGAAAGCAGCAGCTCTCAAGGTCGGGAGGGTTGGCAGCAGAGCTGGAACAGCAGTGCCCAGCTAAGGGTAATATTCAGCGGTCCCCTAATCGAGAGGCAATCAGAAAACAGAGGCACCACTGCCCCTTGAGAACCAGTTTTCCCTGAAGAGCTATTTCAACCTCTGAAAACACTCTTAATCGGCTAATCTGGAGGTCATGCAGTGAAGAATCAGAACCAAATAGCACATTTAAAGTTCTTATCCAAGCACATAAGTAAAGAAAACAATAAACTTCTTTCATTGCATCTCCATTTTTCCTTTATTCTCCTCTACAGATGCACCCTCTTCACCATTCTGCACCTCATTTGGTGTATATGCATTACTCAAAAAAAACCAATAAAACCCAAGCATGGAAATAATTTTTCATAAACTACATAATATCAGCCCCTCTTTAAGATGACACTGTTTCCAGTGTTTTGTTTCTCCACTCCCACAGACATTACGGATAGCCTAAAATGGCACAGGGACTCTGTTGGGTATGATTTATTGCCTTGATTTATTGAACTGAGCAATGACAGAGCTCCCGCTTGACAAGTTTTCGTTTCTTCATGGCAAGTAATTAGCCTTCATATTGCCAAAGGGCTCTTCAGCTGCCCTGTCAATGCTGTTCCAACCTAATGAAAATACACCGTCTTATCATAGTAAGACATTTACATTATTCACATACTGCTTTCCAGTGGCCTCTCATTAGCTCCAGCCTGCTTAACTTTGCTGGTTTATTTGCTGCAACAGAACAGAAAAAATATGATGCTCAAGGAGGAAAGGAATCGTTCAGCTGCAATCCTGCCTCACTGCTGGGTTAAAACAAGGTCTTCTGACACCCCCGTGACAATGATTTTAAAGAGAGCATCTGAGGATATACAGCACAGCACACATTTTTGGCTACTTATTTATTCTTTAGCCTTCACAGGGGTGCACCATGTCATTAAGCACAGCCCTAGATAACAGGTAGCGTTATAATCCACACCTCATCACAGTCATAATCTCTCTCCTACTTCCTCCTGACAGGTAGTTTACAGCTATCCGATCCTGATACCAAACTCGCCTCCTGCCAAGCTGCCAGTGCTCTAGCCAGCAAACAAAATCTATAACCACATCCCTGCCTGTTCCCTAACTACCTGGGGAGAGGATAACTGTCAGTGGTTCAACAACCTTGCTAACTCTTTCAGGCTGGGACGAAACCCCACAGGCAGGCAGTCCAGCTGGGACGGAAGAGGAGCTGTAAGGGCATGCTGTCCAAACCACAGTGCTGCCAGACAGAGGAAGATGGTCTGTTAAGTAATCCCATCAAATCCTCAAAGGGAGCTTCGTCTGGTGTGGTATTAACATCCCACTGGAGATTTGCAACTGTAATGTGCCTTAACACCTTAGCACGTATCATGCACAGACCTACCCAAACTAACTTTATTGCAGCCAGCGCAGCTGCCAAGAGCAATTTTGTCTAGCAGCAAGCTCTTCAGCAATGCTGTACAAGACCAGCTGGGACCACTGGTTAGGAAGATACTCAGATTTGGGTGCAAGAAAAAGCGTATGGTGAGAGTGAACAGACAAGCTGCCACAAAATTGGCGGTTGGACTAGATGATCTCAGAGGTCTTTTCCAACCTTAACGATTCTATGATGCTATGAAAATACACATTCAGCTAGGCTGTCTTATAAACTTTGTAGAATGATACTAGATCATTTCAGAAAATTTTTAGCATTCCCATCCATAGATTAAGATTATATTAGAGTACACCAAATCATTTCATCCTTTGCCTTGGCTTTCTCTTGTCCCGTTTTCCTCACCTTGCAGTAAGTTTTGTTGCTGTTTCTGGGACAAGGAACTGTTCCTCAACCACAGGACTGGTCTTTCCATTGACTAGGAGTCTGGACTGCCAGAGGGAGCAATTAGGAAGCAAAGCATCATTACAAAGAAAACCTAATTTTTTCACCTGGAATGGATGATGGAGAAATATGAATTTTACCTTGGGGACTTCAAAGCACTACGTATTAAGATACACAGTAAAATTGCTTAATACATAGCCAACAATTTAAAGGTACCACCAGCAAGTAGAAAAAAGAGGAATCAATCCTACTAGAAAACCAGGACCTAGCAAAGATACTTCTGCAGAAAGCTGTTTTCTTTGCAGAAGCTATCTTGCTAACTGGCCAGTGGAGTATTTAGTGTGCTTACATTTGAGAAGAAGCTCACTTGCATCTGGAATGCTGGAGGCTTGCTTGGTTGTTGTGGTTGTTATAACCGGAGGCAGCAACTAAGCATCACACAGCCACTCATTTGCTCCCCACACCACCCAGTGGGATGGGTGACAGAATCAGAAGAGTAAAAGTGAGAACACTTATGGGTTGAGGTAAGANATGCCAGATAACGGTCTAACCCTAGGTGGATGCAAAAGGGTAAAATAGGGAACAAGGCCACTACAGCCATGCTATTCTGTGGCCTTGCTCAGACCCTGCCTTCCCCAGGAGACATAAGGAGGGGAAAGCAAATCTCACTGCCCTCTGCTTAAACGTAACAGAGAAAGACAGTGAGCAAAAGGTGAAGAACACTTTCAGTCTCTGCTATCCCACTGGATTGCACAACTGAGAAATACAGTTGGTAATATTCATGAACCGGGCATATTGCTCCTAGCACATTCCCCACCACAAATGAGAGATAACAATTAAAAAAAAAAAATTGTTCCCTAAATCCCACATTCTTCTCCACAGATCCTTTGGGGATGATAAAGACACATACAACTCCTAATTCTGGTTTTCTACTTCTGCCTTTTGCCATCCATAGAAGGAACGTCAGCTTGTTTGTTACTCTTTTGTCCTATTTCAGGACAAACAATTCCCTGATGTAAAACTACTGTCCAGAAGAGCAAAGCTCAAAATGGATACGGCCTTCTATCTGCCTATGTTTATTTTTAACTGATATTGCCTTTGATATTAAAACTGTATCTTCCTTTCAATCTGCAAAGCACCTACAACATTTTGTACTGCACACTTAAAAAATACAAAATACTCATAAAATATTGCTTGTGAGCAGTGAGTAGCAACAACCAAGCTGTCCTGCAGCCATGTATTATGACAAAAAAAAAAAAAGTGTTGATTAAATTAATGCGAAACAGTTTAAGTGTTGCTATTCCAACTGTGAGTAACTAGACACTTCATCTTGAGCTTGCTTTTCAAGGCAATACTAATGCCTTAGGAGGGTCTTTAGTCATAGTTCCTTGCTTATTTCAGAAGTTTCCACATGCCAGTGCTATTATGCATACAGGCACCTTGGACTGTGTCAGAAAGCAGATATCGGGCTTCTAATGTTAACGCCAAAGGCTGCAGATAAATAAAGTTGTGGTGACCCAAAGGAACATGCTATATTTCTTCTAATTGCTTTTTTCATTTTCAATCTGAATGTTCAGTGACAAAAGCCTACTGAAATTTCAGGGTAGGGGAAGGAAGAAGGGTGAGAACAGCAAAGTAATCACATTCTGTGGGCCTTTTTCAAGTCTCCTTAAGCCCTAAAGGAGATTCAATGGTGAAGTCTTTGAAAGGATCAAAAGTAGGTCCTGCTTTTCCACCTGAGTGATCAGGCAAAGAGAAATATGTTAAATTTGCCTAATACTTAAACGCTAAATAAAAAAATGGAAAAAAGCCAAGGCTGAAAGTTATGGGAAAAATAAAGAACCTTTGTAAGGATTTTAATGACAGAAGGAAATCTGCCTTCTCTTCTTCCCTTTGGCCAACTTATTATGAATTTCATTTAAATCTTGCTATGGGTCATGTAAGCTTCTATGCCACCCCTTTAAGCAGTGAGGAGCTTTCTTGTAGGCTGAAGGCATTACAGCAGATAAAAAGGCTTCCCCAAGATGTGGGGTTTTGCAATCTCATGGATCCCTTTTTGCTTCTCTATTCTGCTTTTCCTTATGAGGTTTTGTTATGTTTCTGCCAGCTCTGGCAGCCTCATCCCTCCAATTCGTTTTTTTTTCAATGGCATCTTTCTTTCCTTTCTCTTTCCTTTCCTGAGGAGTCTCCCTTATACTTCATTACTTTCCCCGTTGGTCACACCTTTCTTTCCCAGTTCCCTATGATGAGGGGTTGCTGTCATTCCCTGTTGCATGCAACACATCCCCAGTCAATGCTGGCACTTTTCTTCTCAAAGTACATTCCACCATACCACTCAAAACCAGAGCTGTTTGCAACAGGCCTGAATCTGGCTTCCTCATAGCACTTTCGAGTACTGCTTAACTGTGAAGAGGTATCCTCAGAGATGACAATTCATGTACAGACAACTGATTTCTAAAAAGGTATTTGTACTCAGCCTGGCCCACAAACTTGTGAAAAGAGGGTGAAGAGCCATGTATCAGAGACTTCTTTTCAGTTCTGAATATTGTTCAATAACTGAGACTATAGGTCCAATTTGCAAATGTGGAGTTCAACCAAGGCATAGATGTGCAGATACAGATGCCAGCTTAAAGGCAATGGCAGTGCAGAAGATGAGAACTCTCTATTATTAGATTTTGACAGGCTGGCACCGAGCCCTACAAGCTGCTGAGTCAATGAGTCATGAGCACAAGATGGGAACTAAGACATGCCTCAGGATAAAACTGATGTCCTCCAGGGACTGAACCAGAGATTTGGAAAGTTGATTCCCAGAGAGGCTGTCAAGAGGAATTGCAGTTAATCAGCATCACTTAACACCTTCTTTCTGCAAACCACCCACAAACCTGGATCCTTTCTGACTATTTGGCCATTGTTAGTTACCAACCATGTACATCAGAGATCTTTAAAAGTACACCTTTCTCAAGCATACTCAAGCAAAACATATTCCTCTATGGAGCTCCTAACTATAACTTTCTTTTCAGCTCACCAGTGTGTTACGGCCCTTTGTGCAACACATGTGAGTCTAAGTAATATAGAGATTTTTTTGCAGCAACAAAGCAAATACTAAATCTTCTTCTTAATTCATGTAAGGCTTATACTGAGCCAATTTTTATTATAGCATTGCCATAACCAAACATTCTGCTTCTCCCTAGTTTTCTTGGTCTTGCTGATTTCCTCCCCTTTATGTTACAGTATTGAAACAGATTGAATTGTGCAGACAAAACCACAGTTGAGAAGGGGAAAAACTCCCAATGTTTTAATCTGTTTTAATATTGTTTTTCAACATTTTCCTTCTTTTTCTGTTTAAAACTCTGCCAAAAGCATCACTTAACACAAAGAGTTAAAAAAAAAAATAATTACAAGCATGATCCAATTTTTATCTATATAACTAGTAGCTTAGGTATCGTTGAGATGCACACTTCTCTAATCCATGGAGTCCAGTGAAGGAGTCTCCCAAAACGCAATACGAAGGATTTCTGCCTTATCAAAAGCCTTGTGCTCCTGCAATCTCACACACAGACACATAGCCCAAGAACTCTGAAAGGCAGAACAAAACCAGAATGGTATATCATAACAGCTTCAAGATGGTATTTGGATTCATTTTTAATACACAGACTTTTCTCATCACTTTGTCACATCTAGATTAGATGTCCAGCATTTAAGAGGTTTCAGGTGCTATATACAACAAACACTTTCCATCATACAAAAAGAGAGAGAACTAAAACTGCAAACTATCATATATCCAGAACACCAACCAGAGGAGCTAATGGAAAACACACTTCTATAAGAATTACTCCCTTATCCTCCCTATAGACCTGTCACAAGAAGCGTATCAGAGGACTAAAAATGTGACAGATGGTAGTGACTCTTGCTAGATGACATGTAGCACTAACATGATTATGAGATTAAGTAAGCGTGGGGATAACATATCTTCTTTTTCTTGCAATATATTCATTCAATCACAGAAATTCCATCAGAAAAGGAAGAAAAACAGAGGATGAGTATGCTTCTCAGCAGTGTTTGGGTCACAAAGTAGGGAAATGATGATAACATGACATGTTTTTTTAAAAAATTGAGATATTTGAGATGCTTCCACAGAGATTATGTAAAGTGCAAAAGAAACAGTGCAGCTAATTAATGCGTCTAATCTGTATTGATAATGCCCATTTAATGTGTATGCCAAGAGTCCCTATTTGAAATGGCTGATGTGAAATCCTTCCAGCAGTTAAACCATAAGTTTCTGTGCCTGGACCTCCAAGTACTTCCAGGCAGAGTAAAAGTTAATGACAGAGGGTTAAAACAAAGATGGGTGAAAGTGGAAATTATTGGCCCACATCAGACAGAATACAGAAGGGGGACTTCAGTACCACTCTGAATATTTAGAAGGTCTACTATAGAAGGAAAAGACAAAATCCCAGCATGCCACTAAACCATGATGTCAGTATTCCTCCTTGAAGCATATGTGGCATATAAGCATTCCCTGGTGCACTTTGACCACTGTTATCTGTTATACACAAGCACTGACTGAGCTATTTTTACAGCTGTTGAAGATCCTTATACCCAACTAAGAATTTTGGCATTACAGATTCCAGTCCAAGACTTAAGAACAGAAACAAGATACACTAATAATACAGCACTGGATAAGAGTATTTTAAAGATTTTTTTATATCATTTCAAAAAGATCAGCGATCTTGCTTGCATCCTCTAATAAGAGAAATCCTTTAGGTATTCAAAGGACCTCGCTCTCTCAGTACAAATCAAACTAGAGGATATATTATACATTTATTTTATCATTTATTAAAATAAATCATAATTAGTATGATATCATCTGATGATTCGTGTTATCTGTTACAATAAGATGAAGAAACAAATAAGTTCATTTTCATTAGATGTTTCTTCACTATAATATTTTAATCAGTAGTCATTTCTTAACAGATGCAAGGCAACCATATAGTTTTACAAAGCAAGCCTGGGAAATAATTACATCTTTAAATAAAATAAAAAACCATCTTATCTTTTGCTTGCCACTGGATGGTGAGAAATCACACAAAAAATGCACATAGATCCAGCTGCTCCTATGCAGCTCCATAGCCCTCCTGCTTTTTGCAGGTCATTTTAACAACACATTCATGCGTCAAATCTAAAATGTCACTGCTTCCCAACAGGGAAGGAGAAGTAACACTGGCACTAAAAAACCAGGGCCCATATGGGCATGTCAATTTATTATTTCCAAAGCCAATTTTAGGTTTTCTTCTCTGATAAGGACTTCACCTGTGATCTTTGGTGAGTCATTTTAAGACATATTTGAAGACAGACTTTGCTTCCAAAGTCTTGCCTAATTTCCATTTGAGCAATGCAAATCCAATTTATAGTCCTCAGAATCACCACTCAGCTGCCACTCCACAGACTCTTAACCTTTTTACATTGAAAACCAAAGGTAAACAACCTTTTTAAAATTGTATTTCCTGGGAGTGTTCAGAAACAACCTACTTCAGCTTGCTGTGCTCTAAACCACTGCCTACAGAGTTTTTGCACAGATATATAAACAGTATACATAGTCAAGGAAAAAGGCAGTAGAATCCAGCTTTCTGTCCTTCTAAAAAAGCACGTACACTGGGCTAGAGATCAACATCACTTTTTCTCTCTTGCACAGTGTATCTTTAGTTTTGCCATATAATGTAAACTCACATCTACAGCTGACAGTGATTTTCTTCTTCCATCCCAGCTCCCCCAGTAACTTGCACTCTAGGAGGTATTGTCTCTTCAGACAGTGGAGGTGTCAGCGGAGGTGTGAATTCATAGTTCCTATAGCCTGGCTCACCTTTCTAATCAGCTATTCATATTCTCAACCTGGATTTTGAAGGACCTCTGCTCAGTTTTTGTAGCACTATTCCAGGAGCAAAGCTGTGACCCTCAAGCAGATGGAGCTGTCTTCCCATTGACCTCTTGCATCTTCCATAGCCCTTCTCCACATTTCTTTTTCTTGGGAAATAACAAAGACAACAGTGTGTCCTGTGTGCTCTCTTCTCCACCTGCTGAGCTCTGCTAGGAAGTGTCTGGCTTCCCCATGTTTTTGACAGAGACAGTAGATGCCTGGTTTAGCTTAGATCACAACAGAGATAAGATAAACTGAGCATAACAGTACATGCCCGGTTAGGCAAATATTACTCTGGACAAAATAACTGAATACACATAGGTACACATGACTCTCGAATTCATAAAAGTATGATGATTACCTTAAACTATTCATGCAACAACAAACTAGATTGCATAGCACAGCTATAGCACACACATCTGAAAATATCTTACTGAAAATATCTTACAGAACAGCATGAAAGAAAATGGGTCTAATCATAAAAAGGGTTTAAGAAGAAAAACATGAGAGCATCCATCCAGGGAGAAAATGAGGGGTCAGGAACTGTATTATTTCACTACATGGATCCCTGCGCTACGAGATGCTGAATGGGTGAAGAAAGAAGCTGTCCTTGCTTTATTACCACACTCCATGCAGACATTCATGCAAAGATAGCCACAGCTTTACTGATTTCACTAGTTACAAGACAGCTTAAGATGGTGGGGAAAACAGTTCTAGAAAGACAAGAAGCAAAGGGTCTGGCGAGACAAAGGGTTGAAATACTATCCCCTGGTTTTGCTCAGCTACGGCTGCCCTTTCTTTTAGCTGGACTGCAAGGTGTATGTATTGACATACAAAAGGAGAAGAATGTCTGTATAGGCAGCTAATGTGGAAGACGCTAGCCTACAAGACTGTGTTGATGGACTAATCTTCAAAGGGTGGAATACTAAGATTCCCACTTACGTCATAATAGCAGTAATTAAGAACACAAAAAACTGGAATAGTGTAGGAAGAGAAGAAAGACTAGAATACAGGCATGTTAATTCATGCCTGGTCTGTAACAGAAGGAACCTCATCTGAAAAGTTTAACTCCCAGGGAAAAAAAAAAAAAGCAACTTTAAATAAAAGTTTAGAAAGAAAGAAGTGAAAAAGAAATGGCAAATTCACCTTCAGATAAAAGCTACTAAGGGAAAAAGAAAGTACAGAATGTAAAAGGCTATTTTCTTTAAAAAAATACTTTACATATTTCAATTCTTTTATTTCCCTTGGGGTTTGCATATTTTGGTCACATAGTTATCCAATTAAAATGAAAACTCTGCATTATCCTTTAGGCGAGGACAGCTGCCAGCTGCTAAGTTTTATAAAGTCTTTAATCTTGTCCATAAATATTTAACAAGAATTGGTTGGTACACAAGCCAAAGTAAAGTAAGAAATCAAAGGCATGAGCTCTGCAGTAACCTCTGTATTGTCTGAATGGAGATGAACTACTTGAACAAAATTATGACTTTTCTCTTTTTATGTTAAAATTATTATTAAAATGTATTCAGGCAACTTTTCTGATCATTTTCCCATTTCTTCTCCTCATGTAATGTATAGAAGAGAAGCAAAAGAACTAAACAGATTTCAAAACTGATATAAATCTCTCTTCTCCAGACTGAGTTTACAGCGCAGCAAAGTACTAATCTTTGTCATTTTATCCTATATGCCTTCCATGTTAATTAGTTATTTTTCAAGCACAGCCTTCAATAAAGAGTAACATCTTTTCGTGATACATTGGATATATAAAGACTGCGTGTTCAATGTATGTAGGCAGAAATATACTTACAGGTGTAATGAGACTGCAGGCATAGCCCACAATATCCAATCTTCGCAACATCAGCACCAGCACACCCTCACACGTGGCATGCCATCTAAACCCCGTGGCAGCAGCAATGCACACAGCCTTCTCCTTTAGACTGACATCAGTTTGGCGACCGAGCTGGCAGCCGAAGTCACACCCAGGAGCAAGGAGGAGTCCTGTGATCTGCTCTGTTTCCATAGACTATGTGCACAGGAATGTACCTGGGAGGAGGCAGCCTTCCAAGGCACATGTCTGATGAAATTGCTGATGCAACAGCCCCATGCCAAGCCAGGGAAAACTGGCAGCTCTTGCTTGGATACAGAATATTCTAACAGCTGCTGAACTGAGGGACTCGTAGACTTACTTTTGTACGGCTACATGCAGTCATAGCCTTGCATA